>JAWMAG010000031.1:15607500-15752500 GCA_037013455.1 Ceratitis rosa
CGCGTGTGTAATCGTCGTTTCATCATCTGTGGTTTTCGTCGACGATTGCATAGTTCGAACTTTGTTCACTGGGACAGATATTTACTCTTCAATTGTCGATTGGTCTGCACGGCCGTTGGTTCGCGTTGCCGTGGATAAATGTTTGGATAATGGAATAAAACTTTTAGTTTTCTCACTCTCCTTAAATCCCACACGCTTCTATCGTGAATTTGAGGATCTCAGATAGCGGATTTTGTACACTGCACCTCAAAGTTTGCGTTGTGGTAAGAGGATTGATTTTATACTTTATGTTACCTCTTAAGAGACGTTTTGTGACTACTTTAACTGGCCTGGCTCTGGACCGGATGTTTGTATATTAGCATGGTCATGCTCAAACAAGGACTCTCTGTATCTGCGTGGACTATAACAATTCGCTTCATATTCTATGGTGTCAATTAGTGAATCTCTCATGCAAGTTCTTCATAGAGGAGTGACATATTTACCGAACAATGTTCTTCAATGAGTGTAGCAACAATTACTGAGTAGTTTCCAAATCAGCACTTTCGATTGATTAAATCTAAGCATACCGCCGTCCATCGCTACTAATTTGGTTCCAATTGTGCACAATTTTCGTTGAGAGTTAAGGAAATTTCATTTAAATGCAATCAACTATAAAATCTAAAAGAAAAAAAAAATGAAACAAGGAAATATTAATAACCGCAAGGCATTGCATATTACAAGCAATACCGGCCAAAATCGACACCCCACCATCGAGGCCCATGAACTCCAGCATTGCTAATTCACATGGTACGGCATTGTACGACTTTGTTGCTCAAGAGGCGGCAATGCCACTTAAGAAATCATTCACACAGACGACGACGAGGACGGTGGCGGACTATTAAAATAAAATAAAATTACAAACGATGAATTGTTGGGTATCACAAAAATACAAATCATGTCGTAATGCAAATATTTACCCCAGTTGACATGCCGATAGACGGCCGCAACAACAACAACACAAAACGCAACAGTGAGGATAACAATAAAATGTGAAGAAATGAAAACGAGTGTGTTATTAACAGCTGTGTGTGAGTGATTGTTGTGGCAGCATTTGAAGGAAATTGAGGGAAATTTCAACGTCAGTGAAGACGTGGATGACGACACCGGCAGAGCTGTTGTTGTACGCTCATTAATCACAACCCTTAATTGTGGCGATCACAGTGTGGCCAACTACGAGTGGCTGTGTGAGTGCGAGTGTGTCTGTGTGTTTGGCGCTACAAAGTAGGCAAAGATTTTCATCAGCAGCAGCAGCTGAGCCCAACTGAGAGTTCAACAAGGCAGGCGCGATCAAACGACATTTGGGTTGACTTTTCTAACTTGAATTGATATGTATGTATGTATGTTGCAACAAAGCATGTAAGCAGGGCAGTTGGTATAGCTGGGCAGCGGAAAGTACGCAAAAATGCCAAGCGTCGCGCTGTGTGGCAGCTGAGCGAGCTGAAACAAAACGGAACGTGGGAATTTTCGCAAATGCGCACGAGTAGAAAAAAAAACCGCTTGCAGACGTTACGTTCGTCAGTTGCACGTTGCATGCAGTAACGCATATGTGTGGCACAAAGGAAAAAAATAAAAATAAAATAAAAATAAAACAATGAACTCGACAAACTGCTGTGAATAAGAACGGCTGTGTGCATCTTGTGGCGGTAGTCAGCTGGTAGAGCCAAAGTTAAACCAAGAAAGCACGGGCAGAGCAGAGAGAGAGAGAGTTCCACGCAACCCTTGCGATATTAGAAAACTTAGAAGTTACCTTGGTAGCCAAGCTCAACTTCTTCTCAACTTCAACGCGCCAGCACCGATTCAAAAATTGTTTTTATTTTTCTTCACCGTGTCAGCTACTGGCACACGTGTTCGAATCTGTTGCGAAACTTCGCAAACGAACGGACGTGTGCAGCTTCTTCACAATGTGTCTGAACTCTATGCTATTCGTAGCTCTTTCCTGCTCGTCCCACTTTACCTTTATGCTTACCGTTTTCATATCAGCTGGCAGCCATCACACGCTCGCCATTACGCTGTCAACAAAGCTGTCGCTGACTCCATTGTTTGCCTCGCGTAATCTCACATAAGCTCTCATGTTGTCGCAACAACAATTGCAGTAGTGATTGTGCAGCCAATTTGCGCAACATCATGTCACCCACATGACGGCGCAGATGCTGCCGAAAGAAGAAGCGTTGCAAGCAGTTCACTGTGGACTTTCAGTGTTTTTTTACAATACAAACTTGCAAACAATGCTTTATTATTTTTAATTGAGTCGATCGTTATGTCGTTGAGGACATTTTAGCATGTTTTTGCTGATAATCCAGTTCAACGGCAAACCAACTTCGGCGGATTAACCGATTTCCGTATGAAGAACGTGAAGAAAGTGATAATCGGTACGACCTTCCAAAGAGTGGATGGGAAGAGGACCATACGTCAAGTCTTCCCGCCAAAAACCTTGTGGACAAAAAAGATATTGCACCGCCTGGTTGTCGGGTGTAGAGGAGCTTTCGACCGAGCTCCTCCTCCAAAATGTGGTTTACGGTTTTTACGTTTTTCCAGCAAATAGAAGTTTTTATTTTATGTCAAAAATACATTCGGAGGGCTGGACATTTCTTAGCGAGGGGCGATCGTAATTAGAAAAAATAATTTTGTATAATTTTGGAAGTTTTGTCACACCAGGACTCGAGCCCTGGCCTTTCGAATGTTAGTATACTCCTCGGAAGACTACCATAGCCTTAGAAAAGATCCACAGTATATATAGTTTTTTAAAAGTGGCACCGATTCCATTTTATTTTGGGAGTACGCACTACCAGATGTTCGTCTGAGCCTACAAACACATTAACCCACTAAGTAGAGTTCAGTGTGCCTTTAGACTTACTAAATCAACCGTTGACCAGATATTCACCACGCGCCAAATCTTGAAGAAAACCGTGAAAAGTGGATCGACTCACACCAGGTCGACAGTACGAAAAGGAGCTGCATCTTTGCCACTAGGTCCGAATTCGATATCCCCGCAAAACTTATACGGCTATGTAAACCGACGTTAAGCAACACCAAAAGCTCCGACCGGATCGGGACCAGACCTTTCTGAGGCATTCGAAACCAAACGAGGTTTTAGACAGGGTGCTGCAGAGCTGAATAGAGAAAGTACAATCTTCTTTAAGAGTGTAGAGCTACTTTCTCCTGACTGGATAAGGAAGCGAGGCGAATGTGTCCGGTAGTGAACGAGGGCAAGAGGAAATATCTCCTCTCATCAAACAAACAGTCGTGGCATTCGCGACTCGACTACCACATTACTGTTGACAGTCATAACTTTGATGACTTCGTCTATTTTGCCAACAGTTGCTACTTTGGACTGAGTAGGCAATTGAAAAGTAAAGCTGTCTCTCGACGAAAGAAGACCAAACTCTACAAGTCGGTTATCGTTCCCGTCCCACAATGTGACGCAAAAGCGTGGATGATGAGAACATCTGATGAGTCGGCGTTATGAGCTTTCGAGAGAATGTTTTTGTGTAAGATTTGCAGACGATAGAACGATAAGCTGTAGGAGTTATACGGTGGCATCACCATAGTACAGCAAATCAAGAAACAGCGGCTGCGCTGGCTAGGTCATGTGTGTGGAATGGATTGTAGCAAGCTTCGGAAGTTAGTAATCCCGCTAAATGGCGCTGTAACAAGACTTGTCGAGAGCACTTCAGGATATTTAGGTCAGTTTGTGGAAAAATCTCTAAAATTTACTCTACTTTTCTTGTTGTTGTTGTTGTTGTTGTTGTTGTTGTTGTTGTAACCATAAAAAGTAATTTTTGGAGAATGTTGCGGGAGTGACAGTCCTTGGCCGGATAAAAAATCCGGGTCGTTCCGGTATAAAGAGCAGACTGTCCCGGGAACTATTGGATTTTAATCGCCTCAAACGACAGGCATGCCTTACCGCGGGTAAATTCTTGAACCCCTAACCCGCAGGGGGCTCTACTTTCCTTCGAAGAGAGTGCTCGATGTAACTTCGAAGTAAGAATAAGGGCAGAGTCTGTAAAAAACTTCAATGATAAGAGAAAGATAATGGCATCTCATTGTAAAAAAAAGCCTAAAAGAAAAAGAACTATGTATGTGAGAAGGAACGTCATGCTTCGGTAGCTCCCCAATTCCCCATTGACCTATTCAAAATGGCGTGACTTAAATCACGACTCCCAAAATCAACAATTACCAAAAATCAATGAGAAAATAAAAACTCCCGCCATTGCAACCACCGAAACTCAGTTTGATTGAAAACACACACACTCGGACACACTCGGACACTCACAGCAATAGATCAACGCCAACAATGCCCAGCGGCCACAATTGCATAATTAAAGAAAAAATTAAAATTTCAAGATTATAACGGACCACTCAATTGGCAAATTTAACAAAGTAATTCGAGCCGTCAGAGTCGCAAGCCACCGACTGACTGCCTAAATGTACTGCCAGCGACTCAGAACTACATATAGGTATATGTATGTACTCGTACATACTAAAATACAGCAACAACAACGACAACAATAACAGCGAATAGACATTTCAACTAATTGCCAAATGTTGCCGCATGTCACGTTGCAATAACAAATCTGTCAAATTTTTCAATAATTCAATTTCGGCGCAGCGCGGAGCAAGTAACTCCACCAACAACGCCACTTAGAATGGCATTTGGCTGTTTGATGTTTGCCTTGCATGTCCAGCGGTGTGAGGCTGCGGGCGAAACCAAATCAACGGTAAAGCGAAAACACACACTAAACTGACCACAAAGTCGTCGAGAACCGCAAAGAGGCGGTAGACAAGACAACCAGCTTGGGGTGCGCAAATGAGACTCGTACTTGAGAATATTTCCTAAAACTAACTGAGCGGTGCGAGTAGAGTTGTGTGTGTGTGTGTGTGTGACTTTGTTGCATGTGCGCCTTGACTATGCGCATAATCGAACCAATCGATCAAAATTCGGCGGCTGAGAGTGTGAGCCCCACGGCAAACGGCAGATTAACACGCAACAAAGCGTAATGCGACGGCCGAGTGGACGGAGCTGCGACACTGTCGTCGTACGGTGGCAGACAAACAAGCGTAGTAAACAGTTATTGCTTACTTGCATTGCAGGTGGGTTGACAGGGTGTGCCAGCAGCGGAGCTCAAATAAAAACACACACACACACACTCAAAAATACACACATATGCATGATCGTTCGAAACGCCCGCTGTTGGAATTCAATTACCAAACGATCGATAACGATGCATCGATCGAATCACTGGTTCTCGGCGCTGGCGGGCAGCCAAGCGATCCACGAACGCCAACGGACGCTGTGAAATGTTCAAAATTATCGCAAATTTAAGAAATCATAAAAACACATTAAATCAATAATAGAAAAGGAGCCTTTCGTGTGTGTCGCCAAGAGGCAGCGAGGCGCAGACGCGCAGGCAGGCAGGCGTGCACTATAACGGGCATCTCGCATGCGAAACGCATAGGCGATCGTACTAACGGTTTCAACTAGCTGCAAGCATACAAAACTGAAAATTTTTTGTTTTGTACTCACACCGAGTAAAAAAGTTTCAAATGCAAGACAACTGTTAGCAACCGTCAAGCTGTGTGCCCACCGCCTTTGTGGGTCCAGTCGTCCGTCCCACCGTCCGTGCGCCTTTGTGGTGCTGTTCACATTGTTGTGGGCGTTTTATTTGGCGTTGTTTTTTTTGTCCACCGTTGGACGCGTCGCGTGCGCTATTTTATTGTTGTCATTGTGGCGCTGATTGCGGTAACTGCCGCTGCTGTCGGCCGTTGACTGCCCATTGCTTTATGCTCAAACAACAGCAACAACAACAACAACAATGCAACTTATTTATGTCCGTTGCCATTTGGTTTGTAATTTTTGCTTTATTTGACAGTGTTTTGTATAAATTTTCGGTCATTTTGTTTGGAGATTAGATTTTTCATGCGAGCATTAAGTTTTATTGTCGCCGCGATATGTGGCTTAGCAACGGTGGCCGCTTTTGCTGCTATTGTTGTCGCACATAAAGATTTTCGTTATTGTTTTTTTTTTATATTTTATTTTTATTTTTTTCTGTATTTTTTTATTTTTTTTTTGGCTTTGCTCGCTGCGAAAAGGTTTATGACCTCTTAATGTTTAAGTGCTGAGCGAGTGAGCCACTGTTGTAGCGGTATTGTTAATTTCGCTCTGTTGTTGTTATTTATGTGGTATTTGTTTGTTTTTTTTTTTTTACTTTTTTTTTGTTTGATGTATATGACTTTATATATATATATGTATACATTCATATGACATGTTCTGGTGACACTCGTTTTTGGTTCCAGCTTTTTGATAATTTTGACGGAAAAATTTAAACAAAAATATTAACTCTCTAATTTCAAGATTTCTTCACGAAGTTCGACATATTTTAGGATAACATCACTCAGAACGTTTTGTCATTTAATCGTGAATTGTTTTATTTACAGGGAATTAAAAAATTCATCTCGGCCAAAAAATGGAATTAACTCGTGAACATTTTCGTGCGATAATTTTTCACAACTTTCGACGTGGATTATCACGACAAGAGTGCATCGATGAACTAAAATCTTTGTATGGCTATGAAGCACCATCCTATAGCACTGTGAAAAACTGGTACAACGAATTCAATCGTGGCCGACGCTCGCTCAAAGACGAATTCCGGGATGGACGTCCAAAAACAGCCGTTGTGTCAGAAAACATCGATGCCGTACGTGAACTGATAATGCAAGACCGTCATGTAACATACCTTCAGATAGAGGCATGCCTATGCATTTCTTCCACCAGCATACATTCGATATTGCATGAACACCTGGCCGTAAAAAAAGGTTTGTTCTCGTTGGATCCCGCACAATTTGACAATTGCTCAAAAAAAGGCTCGTGTGGATTGGTGTAAAGAAATGCTGAAAAAATATGAAAAAAAACATCAATCAACCGTGTGGGTCTTCCAAGACGAGCCAAATCCAAAAATATTCCTATTTTCATTATTAGGGGTTTCCAATAAGAAGTGCCACTTTTAAATAGCCTGTTCTTCCGATAGATGTCACTTTGGAAGCTGAAAGTTTGTGAAATTTTTCAAGCAAAAACTATGCTTGTAACAAAAATGCAGCGATACACGCTCCAACAACCTCTTGCACTTAATGAAAAAATCACTATAAAAATGGTGAAAACCTGGCAGAGACGGTTCGTAAAACTAAAACATTTTTCACTCGTCGTGAAGCATCTTGTCGGATAGCAAAACAGAAATTGGTGAAAAAATGGTGCTGTTGAAACGCTCAATAACCACTGAGAATATTGCTGCCGTAGCTCAAAGTGTTGAAGAAAATCTAGGTTTTTTCATTCCTCGTCGTTTTCTTGGATTTGGGTATTCCACAAAGGTTATTACGCCGAAGTTTGCATACTGACTTGGGTCTTAGGACCTATAAAGTTCAGTTAACACAAGAACTCAAGCCGACCGATCACTAGCAACGTCGTGTCTTTGCTGATCGGGTCCTGGAACTGCATGAAAATGGTCCGATATTTAATCGAAAAATCATCTTGAATGATGAGGTCCAATTTCACCACGATGGCTACGTCAATAAGCAAAACTCTCGCATCTGGGCTCGGAAAACCCAAGATTTATTGTTGAAAAGCCACTCCATCCTCAACTGTTTGGTACAGTTTGTGGTTCGGCAGGGTCACTGGACCTTAGCATTTGTAACCAATGAAGCGATTTTCGGCCGAGCTGCTCCTCCAATTAGTGGTTTTGCGTCTTGATATTTTTCCAACAAATGGAGAGACCTACAGTTTATACTAAGCCGCCTCCGAGCGGCTGATGGTTCTTTTTATGAGGAGCTTTTATTTCATGTCAGAAATACACTCTGAGGGGTTGACATTCCCTGCCGAGGGTCGTCCGCAATCAAAAAAATCGATTTTCTTTAATTTTGGGGTGTTGTTGTAGAACCAGAACTCGAACCCTGGCCGTCAGATTGCCTGTACGCAATTATAACGATCGCTACTGTTATATTTATTTATAGTATACATAATTGACGTTTAGGCACGCCGAGATCGTCCTCCTATATTTGTTTTGCGTCTTGATATTTGTCCCACAAAGAAAAGGTTCCACTGGTCGGCTGGTGGATTATTATGCAGAGCTTCTTACTTCATGTTAGGAATACACTCGAATGCCTGAGGATCGATCGCAATTAGACAAACTTTTTCCATAATTTTCATAAATGATCTGGTCAGGATGTGATCCTATGTCCTTCTACTTAGTACCACGCGCTCCTAGTGGGTTTGCTAAAGCAGTCGCCGACGATTAATATGAATTAATTAACTGATTCAATTGATTAAGATTCAGAGGAATTAAGTTGAGTTAGGCGCTTTCAAAATAAAAAAATCCACCAGTTTTTCTGCAAAAATTCCAATCGAACAAGTCATCCAACACTATATACCTACTCGTTTGTATGTTGCCATATTTGTATGTACGCCAATCGCCAAGACGCCATGCCACACTGCGGTGTAAGTAAACACAAATCAATTTTTTAATTGATTTCCTATTAAATTGTCAAACGCACCCATTTAACGCGTTTACAACTACAGAACACAACAGCAACACCACCACCAACAACAACAACAGCAACAACAGCAATGGTAAGCAATGTAAGAAACCACCAAGTCAAAAATCAGTCAACCCAACCAACGTCGACTATGTACGTTTGCCGCGTGGGTTGGCCAATAAAAACGGCCAATAAGTTTGTGGGCAAAGGTGCCAAGAAAGGCACTATGAGGCAGCACGTTTGCCGGTCAAACCGACCAATCGAGCTGAACGGGTGCGGATTGTGCGAAGTCGACGGCGTCGGGGACGATGGCGTCGGGAACCCCCAGCAGTGCGTGATTTTGAACGCACCCACAAAAGCACTGAAAGCACAGAGAAATATTAAAAAAAAAACTAAAAAATACAAAAATAGTATGAAAAAAGAAGAATGAAAAAACGTGCCTGAGCTTTTTGTTGTTTTTTCTGTTGCTATTTCTATTTCTGTTTTTTTGTTGTTAACCATCTTAGCGGGTGTCTAAATGTTTCTATTATTGCGGCTGATCATTGTTTAGTGTTGCCATTCGTTGTTATCGTTTATGCAGTTGTGCGCAGGCGCCGCAACATAACTCTAGCAGCACAAAAAAAAACTGCAATAGCAACAACAACAGCATGGTATTTACTTAAAATTTGCACAGATCATATTGAGTGTCTGAACACAGCGGGGGACTTCAAGCCTTCGAGTTGAGCTGAGCTGAGCTGAGCTGGAGCTTGGCTTGATAGCGGCACACACACCCACCCACCCAACCATGCTGCAAAGTTAAGCGCGCCTGCAACAACAAGCTATAATAGTAAAAGTTAGACGATTAGGCGATCAGCCAACAAGGAAACGAATTTTTTTTCACTCTACCAAGCAGCCAGTGAACCAACCAGCTGTATTTGACCGCCGACGCTGACTTGACTCACCGCTTTGGCCAGCCATTGGCTCAGGTAGGCTGTAGTCGACGTTCAGGCGTTTAAGTCAAAATACAACGACTCCGTATCGCAGCGATAAGGGAAAATGCGCTTAACATCAGTATTTCGTTTAAGCGTTATTTTGGCATCACTGGCAATGGCTACACTCACGTACGAGTATGAGGCGTTTATTTAATTGGTCCTATACCATGCTGTAGGAAGTTAGGCGGTGCGATTTGATTGTTCATCTAACGGTTATTTCGCACAGAGAGAGAGAGTCAGAGAGGGAGAGAGAGAGAGAGAGTGGTGCATGGTAAAATACATGGGGTTTCCGTCAGGCGGAAAGTTTTACTGACAGACCGTGAGCTAATCCAATTTCTCTGCTCGGCATGCTGTGAAAAGAAATTGGTTTCGGTCGACCTCAGAATTTGACACCCACGAAGCTTTTGATTTTGGTCATTTCATTGAACTCTTGAGTTGAGGCGGCGGCGAGTAGTTAGCATTGGGTACTACCATTCTGCGGACCAGCCTACGAGTTCTGGTTCGATCAACATCCAAAATTAATTTTTCTAATTGCGATCGCCCCTCGGCAGGGAATGTCAAGCCCTCCGAGTGTTGGAAAGTATCAAGACGAATACAACAAATTGCAGGAGGAGCTCGGCTGAAAACCGCCAATTATTTATTTATATTTAATTGAGACAAAAATTGCATTATTGGACTCTCTGCCGAATTGAGTGTTGGCGAATCCCCAACTTATAAGCAATGTATCGCAAAATTACCTAGATATCCACAATATCTTGCTTCCAAGCCAAACTATGAGCGTGTTAATTTTTGCTTTCATCCTAACTTTTGTCTTACAATAGGTGAGATCCAAATGTAACCGAGATCTTTTCGGGTAATTTCTTTCGAACTCGAGTCCACCTTACCGCTTAACGTTTTGTTTCATCGCTACACATACTGGCAGACAAATTGTTGTAATCAGTCTTCGTCGTAAGCACAGAGCTGCAATCACAGTCCCGGTGCGCAGCTGCTTTCGGTTGCTGTGCCCACTTCGGCGAGGTTTCTCGCGCAACACAGCGTTAAACGCGAAATTTTCCGCATTTTTCATTTTGGAGACTTTACTCATAGCGCTTTTCATCCATGATTTGCACAATCTCGGGGCGTCCAGTTTAAGCACTTTTTTGTGTTTATTTTGGACTTTTTCCCGCCATATGCCGAGCGCTACAAAGCTGTGTGAGAATTTTTTGCCCAATTAATATCAAATTACGCCTTCGGCACTCACTCGTAATGTGCTGAGCTGTTTACTGTTTTTGTTTTTATTGCTTTTGTTTTTATTGCTTTTGTTATGGCGTGTTTGATTTCTTTTGGGCGGTTGAAATTGAAATATATGAAAATTGCCGGTAATGTGAATTTTCGCGATAAATTTCCAGTATTTCAAATGCTTTTTTTTCCCTCTATTTTCTTTATGCTCTCGGCCAATGATTTTTCGGCTTTCAGGATTTTTTCCATGAATTCACAGCGACGTGTATAATTTCCTGTCGTTTGTGATAATTTCGCAGCTGTTTTGTTTGAGGGGGTTTCTCGCTGCGCTTGCGGGGGTGCCATTTTTATCGCCTTCACGTGTGGCACAGCAGACACTTTGGTGGCGCGCACTGTTGTATTGGCACTGTGCCGTAGTTGAAGCCGAAACTGAAGCTGAAGCTGAAGCTGGTGATTATGCTTGGCAGCCGCTGCGGCATATTTGAGCCGGGCATTTGTTACACTTCTTATGTAAATAGACTTAAATCGTGATTTATGATTGGAAATAGAATATGCGCTTTAATCTCACTTAATTTTTTAAACATGTGAGACAGCTTGATTGGTGTTTGTTAATCAAGAAAGATTAGAAAATAAGTTGCTGAAATATATACCAGTAAGCATAGTGCATATACATATGTACATACGTGTACATAAACTGGCAAATACTTCAGTGGCAAATATTAATTCCATGATTGCATTATCTTTATAAGTTTGAAAAGTTTTAAATATATGGCATTTTAAAGACTTGGCGGAGTTATTGGGTACATAATTTTCGTAAATTTATTAAAATTAATTTTAAACTATATTTTTGGTAGACAAATAAGGCTATAACTGAGGGGTTTTCGCACTGTCTTGAGAGCTCAATTTATTTTACGTTTTTTATATTCAGGTTTTATTCATACTTAATCACAAATCACATATGAAAAACGTAAAAAAAAACAAAAAAAAAAATGATTTATAATGTAGCTTATGGATAATCGTACAGTTTTTAATAAA
This sequence comes from Ceratitis rosa, assembly GCA_037013455.1. Taxonomy (NCBI): domain Eukaryota; kingdom Metazoa; phylum Arthropoda; class Insecta; order Diptera; family Tephritidae; genus Ceratitis; species Ceratitis rosa. The sequence continues at coordinate 15,619,287 of JAWMAG010000031.1, forward strand.
ATTTTTTGAAATTTTTCTTGATTTTTAAAAATATTGGGTCTAGTAAAAAGTAATCAAACACTTTTCCATCAAATATGGGCACTTTTTACTTGATAGTTTTTTGGCGTTTTGAAGTATTACCTTAATTATGCCTCCCTCTCTCTCATAGAAACCCTTGCCCTCTTAGAAACCCTTGCCCTTATTGGCAAAAAATTGCAGCAACCGCTTATCACAAGCTTTATTGAGGCCGCATCTTCAACAGTCAAATCATTCGCCATAGACAGAAATAGATGTTAATCACTTGGTGCGAGGTCCGGACTATAAAGTGGATGCATAACAACCACCCAACCAAGCTCTCGGGGTTTCTTGGGAGTAACCCACGATGTGTGTAGTCTGATGTTGTTCTAATGAACCACACTCGCACCCCTTGTAAGTCAAAGCTGCTTCTGCACGATTGCTTCTTTCAGACGGTTCTATCGCTGACAGTAAAGATCCAAATTAAGAGTTTTATCGTAGATCGGGAGCAGTCCCAAGTGGATGATTTCCTACTAATCTCACCAAACACCCAATAAAATCTTCCCAGCCATCAATCCTGGTTTGGAGCCCGTTTGCGGCGGCTCACTGCCCTTCGACGTTGACGTTGTGTCTCATTTTTCATCGCCAGTCATCATTTGGCTCTGAAACTGATTGATTTTGTTACCATTCAACAGAGATTCGCAGATGGGAATTCGGTCAAGAAGATTGTTTCCCAGATGCTTTTTCAGGTCATTTTTTTGTTGGGTTCTTAGTTCTATGGAACTATCTCAGACCATTAATTTTGTTGAAAAAAAATTACAACAACAGTTTTGGACGGTAGAAGTTATAGCTGATATTTTGGAAACCACCACATTTCCTCATCAGACTTCTTTTTCCAGATGCCTTTGTTCGAATTGGATTCAAACATGTGATGCCCACAGTACCAGCCAGTGATTATGCCATTAAGCTCTAAGTGTGCCGTTTTTTTGTTATCTCATGTGGCATCCATACATCGAACTTCTTTGGGTATCTCGCTGTTTTAAAGTGGTTCAAAACTGTTTTTTGTGTAATGTTTAGCTCCTGGGAAGTCGACGTAATGCTACTATTACAGTAAGACATGACATTTTCGACAATTGGCCTTCCACACCCTGGCGTATCTTCTATATCAAAATTACCAAAACGAAATCGGCCAAAGCAAAATTTTGCTTAATTGACTATTTCAGTATTAGGACTATGAAAGATATTCACATTTTCAGCTGCCTGATTTGCAATTTATTTTAATTTATTAAAGCAAGCTAACGCAAAATCGAGATATTAATTTTAACCGGGGTATATTTCAGGTGCGTTGAAATTGGTAAGAAAGATCATGAGTTTGAAATTTGGTTATCCAAAAGTATAGAATATTATTTAATTTTTTTTTGCTTCTCAAAAAATCGACCAGTCATTCGAAGGTGGCTTAGAATAAGCTCCAGATTCCACCCTTTTTTAGCCAAAACATCGATTCGCACAACACAAACTGAAAAAGGAAATCAGCTGAAAATCTCTTAAACAATTATAACAAATATAATAAATATATAAATTATACATATAATTTTTAAAATTTCAGCGTTTTTGATTTTTCATATCTTTAACCCAAAACCTTTCTCTATAAGAAGTCAATATAATGAGGGATATAAAGATATAAGATGATTGCAGAATTTATTGTGAAATACAATACAAATACAAGCAAGTTTGTGTCTTAAGTCTTTAGTTTATAAGAAAAATACATTGATATCACTTCATGAACACGAAATTGGCTCAAAAAACTTATAATCTGTTATACTGTTCATTAGAACCGGAAACTGTAGTCCAAATTGATGTGGAATTTGTCTGCCAATAGACTTTGCGGTTTACGCTCACTTTTTGGGTAGTAAAGTCCCACAAGCTTTTTCTCGTTCACAGAATCATCAACGCGTTTCTCATATCCGCAACAAGCCCTGCTTGGGTATATCGGAGTAATTCTCAACTCTCTTTTAAAGCTGAGTCAAAAGCCCAATGAGGGCGAAGTTCGAAGTACTATCACCGGAAGTTGAAAGCCTGATTGAAACCTGTAATGTAATAGGGAGGAGTTCTAACTCTGGGTATGAAGTTATGGCTAACTTATAGTCTTAGTGAAGGCAGTCTGAAATATTCGGTTTAAGAGTTCACTGAAGTCGTACTGCAGCATGCGTTTAGCAGAGGTGAGGATAAGTGCGAACATCGGTCTCAAAGCAAGTAACTCCTTTATAGTTTTTTAATTAATTTTAACTCTTCGTGCAGGGAGTTTCTATGAGAAACCTGGAATCTGCCAACTAAAACCAGCTCCAATGAAGTTTATTAAAGAAACTCATACAATGACATTCATAGACCATAGTTCAGCGAATCAAAAGGTAACGACTGAGTCTGCTTAGTCATGGTTAAAAATACACCAGCTTTGCAAGTCTTCGATGCTTTAGTCGCCGGTGCAAGCCGGCCGGGAGAAGGACTTTCACTACATTGGATTAAGCGGAGAAAAAGCTATCTCCTCTTGGTGTGTCCACTTTGCATCGAACTTCCAAAAGATTAAACCTTTGACGCGCTGGCGAGATAGTGTGATATGTCTGGGGTCCACCAATTCAGACCAGCTCCAATGAAAATTATTAACATGGCTCAAGTAAAAGGCTGAGCTTGCTTGTTCTAATAAAAACACTTCAGCTTCAGCAAATCTTCAAAGCTTTACTCGCGGAGGAACTCTTCATTGGTTCATACGGAGAAAAACATGGCTCCTCTATCTTCACTGACATGCTATTGACTCGACCTCAGCAGTGCAAGCGATGGCTATGCTAATGAAGAAGATATTGAAGAAGAAATGCTAAGCCTTCAACCAACCGGGTATGGTGAAAATGTTGGTGAAAAAATCACTAGTACTGTGGTGAAATATAGTACAATGCATCAGTATAGTAACGGTGAACTGTTGCTATATCCTTGAATGATGAACTACGAGACTTGGTTGTATGGTGGAAGGGTTTTGCATCCAAATTCTACCACTACGGAATGCGAATTGTTTGGTATGATATCTAAGACAACTAAGTTCACTTAAAGGAGGATTTTTCAATGAAATGTCTAAAATTTATCTAACTATTTACGAGGGGCGACAGATAATACCAATTGCCGGACTCATTATTGGTATAAATAACACCAACCACGTTGTGATTGAATTGCTTGTAAAAAAGGAAGTACGCCGAAAGATATTTTTGAGGAGTTGTCATCGATTCTTCAGGACTCGTATATAAACGATGGTGAAAAAATGTTTCAACAAGCGAGAGAGACCTGTGAAGATGATTTCTGCCTGGAGCGCCCAGCGACGGTTGTGACCGAAGAAAATGTTCAGAAAATCGAAAAATTGGTACTGGCTGATCGAAGAATTTTATTGTGGCAGATATCAAAGGGATTACAGATTAGCAAATAACAAGCTAGAGGGAATCGCATGAACATTTGAATATGCGCGTTGGGACCGCGAATGCTCACGGCGCTCGACAAGTAGCGACGATTGGAGAGTTGTAAAGATTTTTAGGATTTGTGCCAAGATGATTTGGATGAAATTTGCAACCGCATTGTAACAGTTGATGAAATTTGGCTTCGTCAGTGGATAAAAAAGGGGAAAGGTCACAGTGGAAAAGTTTTTCCTTTTTTTTCAAATTTAGAAAACGAGTTAACGGGATGAAGATGATAACGGCCATAAAAACCATTTTGAAAAATTTAGAATATTTTTTCAGTGGTATAAGGCTATCATGCAAGTGTATTTCACTTGAGGGAGACTGTTGAAAATTAAAAAAAAACATGAAACTATACATTTGTTTCAATAAGTACTTCAGTAATCGTACATATACATTTGTAATTATATGATAAAATTTTTTGTTTAAACAAATATTTGTTAGTTACATATTTCTTGTTGAAAGCAAAGAAATGTCTACAGACTTTAACAATCGGGACACTCCCACCAGCAACAACAAATCATAGAAGTTGGCAACTAACAGCTGTGCTTGGGAATTGAAAGCTCACGACAATCATACATACATCATACATATGTACGTATAAGCTATACATACGTCTATAAAAACACTAAGACATATTTATATAAACAAATAGGAATTTACATATGTACATACATATATGCATGTTTGCCCACCCACAAGCATTGTACATATGGTAGTGCAGCTGACAAAAATCATATCCGTTTAACATGCGAAACATAAGACATGACAGACGTTTAGTAGTGACCAGAAATAATTAAAAATAATTGTAAAAAAAATAATAATTTTCAAAAAAAAAAAAAAAGTTGGAATGTAAAATTCAATAAGAAAAAAATTCGTAATAATAATAATAGAAACTATAAAAATGTTAATGTTGTTGTTGTTGTTGTTGCTGTTGTTGTTAATACTTGTCAAAGCTTATTGACGTTGTATGTATGCATTGTACATGATTGGTGTCAACATAACATAAGTATGAAAATTACAACAACATGCAACTGCAACAAAGTAGATTGAAAATTGTTCAGGGTATGCATGTATGTATGTGTGTGTGTGTATGTATTTATGTACGCTCACTAACTGTAAGGTGTGACAACAGCAAGTAGCAAAAATGCGAAAAAAATCCCATTGCTGACGACGCACAAGTGTGTGACTTGCATGCCGTTACCGTTAGTATCAACGCCAAAGCTGTGACTGTGGTCACAGCAGCAACAACAATAAATTGTAGCAATAAAAGATATGTATAGATCTACATATGTACATATATATCTGCAAATGTGCATATAGGCATGCATGTAAGTGTATGTTTGTATGTATATGTGCATGTATATGTGTATGTATGTATCCCACTGTCACTTTGACCAACGTAAATTACAAAGTAAGCAATAACAATAATAAATACCGCAATAAACTAGCAATTTTCACAAAACACAAGTGACGTCAATGGCATTTTTTTTTAACAACAACAAAGTACCATATATGCAACAACAACAAAATAGCAAGAAAAAAGTAGCCGCTAATGCAGTGACAACATATATTAGCAGTTATGAACATAAACCTAAAATATATAAATAAACCTAAATGCATATAGGTGTGTGTGTGTGTATGTACATATGTACATATGTATGTATGAATGTTTGCGCTTTTATATTAATGTCTGCCACAACCACATTTGGCCAACAACACAGTTGCAAGTTGAGCCTTAGTGGCTGGTAGCCGCTTGGTAGCTTTGCAATATGTCAAAAATTTACTGCGCATGCGCGGCGCGGCGCGGCAATGACAACAGCATAAGAAGCGCACACACAGTTTTGTGATTGCAAGTGCTAATATATCAATGTAGAAATAATAAAATTTATATTTATTTGTACTATACATGCATATACCATATGTATGTGTGTTAGAGTCTGTCTGTCTGTGTCTTGTGCCGCTTAAGTGGCGTTCATAATTTACAAGCCGCTCAACTTCAAAACTCCACTCTTATTTGGCACTTTTGGCGGCGGACGACGTGCTGCTGTACCGTTAACTCTTTATTTTTGTTGCTGTTTGTATTTATGTATTTGTTTCCCTCAATTTTTATGTTTTTTTTCTTTTTTGGTTGTTTGAGCCAACAGTGATTGAGAACATTTCACAAATGTTGTAATTAGTTGGCAGCAAGCTGTGATTTTGAAAAATCGCAATGCCAACAAAATGGTCAAACAGCAATTGTAGTTGTTGAGGTGCGCTAAGGTGACTAACAGTTAAGTGGTAGCGTAGAAAAAAAGGTAAATTAAAGAAATAAATTAACAATAAAATTGTTAAGAAAAATGGTGGACAATTTATTGGCGACTTAAAAGGTAATATTCCTAATACATACATACATACGCAGCTACTTAGACTTTCAGTCAGTTGCTCTTTGGCCGCTTACTGAATGGTCAATTCTGGCTTTCGCTCACAAATGCTTAAGGAGTAGGAATAAAAAAAAATATATAAAAGATATATAAAAAAATATATATAAAAAAAAATAAAAAATTAAGAACAAAAATTAAAAATAAATTCGCAATAACCAACAGTTTTCTGTAAGTAACGTTTAAATTAACAGAGTTAAACAAAAAAAATAAAAAAAAAAAAATTGTTAATTATACACAAGAAGCCGTACGACAGAGTTTTCTGTTTCCAAATTCACGAATTCACGAAATACGACCTGTTGCGCAAAGGGTTAAGCAAAAAGTTGAAAAATAAATGCAGCAGTCAATCAGTCAGTCCGTCAGTCAGTCAGTCAGTCATTGGCTCTTTATGAAAAGTTCGCTGACCAAACAACCTCCGACAACAGTAACCTTATAATAAGCACAACCATAGTCATCTCGTTGTTGTGACTTTATGACGTTTCTCCCAACGACATTATCAACAGACGTATATATATAAATTGTCAGTGGTGATTTGAAGCTTTTACCAAAGCTACACTTGAAAAATATACAATAATAGCGTTCACTGAATAGAGTGATCATTTTCATTATGTATGAAAGCATTAGTAACTTTGGTTGAGCTTACTCTCAAACTATGGAAAACAGCTGATTTTGACACTGCTCAATCCAAAACCATTGACAAAGAAGCTTATATAAAACGTAGAAATAAAGAAAATTCTCCAATGTATTACGTAATAAAGAAAAGTCAGAGGAGGAACCTATAGTTTATTCTAAGCTCCCTCCGAACGGCCGATCAATTCTTATGAGGTGCTTTTTTGCTTCATGTCAGAATACTGAGGTGAGCGCTCCGAAATCGTCTTATAAATGCAGTAGAGGTGACATCGAAAAACGATGGAACTTATCACTTACCAGGTGTGTTTGTTGAAGTTTTTTACTAGTAGATGTCGCTAGCAATATGTATAAATTTCTATGATTTGGCATGTATGTAATTTTTTTCTATTGACATTAACCTATAAAAATACGAAAGTCACATTCCGCCAAAATAATAGCGACATATTTGTTTACCTCAGTGAATATGTCGAGTTTCGTTCCAAGTAAATCGCATTTGCGGCATTCGTTGCTTTTCTTATTTCATCAAAAGAAAAAAGCAGCTGAAGCTCACCGGTTGCTGGTACAAACTTATGGTGAACATGCTCCAGTGATTAGAACATGTGAGACATGGTTTCGTCAATTTAAAAGTGGAGATTTCCGTTTGACAGACAATGAACATCCTGGTGCAGCGAAAAAGTTCGAAGACGAGGAATTGCATGTGGATCCAACCCAATCGCAACAAAAATTGGCAGAAACACTACATGTGACTCGAGGAGCAATTTGCCAACGTCTAAAAGCCATGGGAAAGATCCAGAAGTATGGAAAATGGGTGCCACACCAGCTGAACGATAGACAAATGGAAAATCGAAAAACCGTTTGTGAAATGCTGCTTCAACGATTCGAAAGGAAATCTTTTCTGCATCGAATTGTCACGTGGGACGAAAAATGGATTTATTTTGAGAACCCGAAGTGAAAAAAATCATGGCTTTCCCCTGGTGAAGCTGGCCCATCGACTGCAAGGCCAAATCGCTTTGGCCGTAAGACAATGCTCTGTGTTTGGTGGGACCAGTGTGGTGTGGTGTACTACGAGTTGTTAAAACCTGTTGAAATGGTGAACACGGATCGCTACCGACAACAAATGAATAATTTGAATCATACGTTGATCGAAAAACGGTCGGAATGGGCCCGAAGACATGGCAAAGTTATCTTGCAACATGACAACACGCCGTCTCATACCGCTAAACTGGTGAAAGACACATTAAAAACACTTAATTGGGAAATATTATCGCACCCGCCGTACTCTCCAGACCTCGCCCCGTCCAGCTATCACCTTTTCGCATCGATGGGACATTCCCTTGCAGAGTAATGCTTCGCTAATTTTGAAGAAGTCGAAAAATGGCTCGTCGAATGGTTTCCCTCGAAAGGGTAAAAGTTTTTTTTTCGAATGTTATCCATAATTTGCCTGAGAGATGGGCGAAATGCGTAGAAACCAATGGTCAATACGTTGAATAAAAAAACTTTGAGATTCCTCTGAAAATTAAGTGTTTTCTTTATCGAAAAAACCGGCAAATTTCAAAAATAAAGGTTTTATTTTGACTTTGGCCAAACTCAACTGTCAAACCAAATACGTTTTGTTTTAGTTAACGGTCAGGCATTTATGAAATTTGATAGCTTAACAACCACCTAGGGACTCGAACAGAGTCTAGTTTTCATCATTGAATCTACTTCCCACTGATTCTCTCTATATACTCCTCTCTCTATATTCATTTCGTCTAGTTGCAGGTGGGATAAAGTTGGTCTTGATGCCGCTCGCGACTGTGAGTGGAGACAGTAATTTTTTTTACAAAAGCTCCAGAATAGATAGAACTACCAATCCCCTAAGGGTTCAGGTTTGCTGAGGATTGTAGTGTTATTCAGAAGTAGGTTACTAACCGTCTGGTTAACATGTTGCCAGGTTGAAAATCCAGCATAAAATTTTGGCTTGGTAAGCTACAAACCTGTCTTGCCCAAACTTAACTCAGTTTCTTAGTCCCACAATCCGGCTCATAAAACTATCTAAGCTACGAGAAAATTATAAGACTAAAGGCTTTGAAACAACTGCTTTTTGTCAAACATTTACGGAGTTCCTCCTTCCTCCCACAGAATCCTTGTAATTTCTAACAGTGTACCACTCGAAGTCACACATATCTTCCTACATTTCCATACTTTGCGGTCGTTGCTTCATCAAAAACTGCCACTCATGTCATGTCAACCACCAAAAGCCACCAAAGGTTGCCTCCAAGTGCAAAACATGTTTGATTAATTGCTGCTGGAAGTGAAGTTAGTTGCAAGCAACATACGTGTACGTCACATGCAACACACTCGTACGTACGTAGATCAGTCAAAAAACAAGTGCGCTTGATGGTCAGCAACTTCGTGAATTTTGAGTCTCACAACTTTTCGTTGAATTGACAGTTTTGACTTTTCATATTTGTTTTTTTTTTGTTTTTTCATTTGTTTTTGTGGCATTAAAGGTGTGTGCGCCCATTCACCTGACACTCGACACTTGTGGCACCACCACTTGCAACTTTATACGTCAAGCGTAGTCAAGCATTATTATTAGTTGCAGACATGGCAATCAAATTTCAAATTGCATTGGTGTCTTTAAGTTGTTGGAATGTGAGTTGAGTTGACATCGTTAGGGGGGGAGAGGGGGGATTTCTGTAGTTTGTCATGTGTTGCAAATTGTTTACAATGTAGTGATGATAATTAGTGAAGAGAAACTCGCGTTGAAGAGACTTTATGGACCTGCGAATTCCGCACTTCAACGTTTACATAAAATCACAGGGTGTCTCCATTAGGCACCTTACAGCGAACTTAAAGTTAAATCACAATAAAACAAATATGGTACTCTTTACAATGAGATGCGAGACACCAGCATGGAAACCTGTAGAATTTCTACGGGGTGGAACTAATGATTTAATCACAGTGAAATTTTGGAAAGCTGCTGTGGAAGCTCAAGGTTTGTAGAGAAGGTGAAAAAGGAGAGTAGTGGCCATTACGGTTATCAGAAGGTGTTAGGAGCTACATATTACACGGGACTTTCGAAGCAGTTCGAGCTCTTCATCTGCAATAGGTGGTGATTTGACTCCGCGAACACCATTCACTGGAAGAGAATTCAGGAAGGTGTTGACGAACTCTCGGTGAATGGTGTTTAATGCCTGTCAGTAAGCCGTTCTGTCCAAGGATTGTAGTACGTGGTGCTTGATGCAGTCCTCAAGGTCGAGTACTCCCTTTCTGATGTGCCTAGGTGGTGGTTCGGCTTCTAGTAAGTGTCTATTGGAGTGTTCTCTACGGTACCAGCCCAGTGGGAATTGCTTGCTTAGCAAAGCATTATGCTCCTTAATTAGTAGTATAGATGCTTCGCTGTGTAAGTAATGCTCTGGCGACATCAGGAGGTTTCCTGTCACGGTCCTGAGGTCGACAGTTTGGTAGGCATGTAGCTTCTTTTTGTAGCATAGTTAAGGACTGGCCAGCAACGTTTCTTTACCTTTTCCCCAAATACTGCGGCTTTGAGGTTTTGTTGCAGCACGGAAGTTTTGTCGCAATTGCAGTCATATGCAGAGAGAAGGAGTGCAGACTGTCGAATGTGACTGCCAATAACTTCGGGTTGTTTATAATTGGACTTCACATCGAGTTCGAACCGGTACTCCATCATCCAGTTGGTGAAGGGAATAGCCGAGGATTTTGCTGGTTGTGGTCTTAATTCTCTTGAAGTAAAGAAGTGGGGAAGGTCGTCGTGATAGCAGTTCACTTTCAATATAAGTCATCAATATCCTGGCCAGACACAAATAGCGAGTAATCATCGGCATATGAGATCAGAGAAACCCCTTCCATTAGAGGAGGGAACTTCGAGACATAAAATTTGAACAGCAGTTGGGGGAAGGCATCACCTTTAATATTTCTGAGTTAAGATTTTTGAACTCGAAATTCTACCGATGATTGACGTCCACTCAGATGGCCTCAGATGTTGTTGTTGTAGTTGTAAACGCAAAAATATTCCTCAAAGTAATTTTTGGAAAATGTAGCGGGAGTGACAATTCTTGGCCGGATAAAAAATCCGGTATAAAGACCCGACTGTCGCGGGAACTATTGGATTTTTGACGTCTCTTACAACAAGCATGCCTTACCGCGGGTAAATTCTTGAAACCCTAACCCGTAGGGGGGAGATGGCCTCAGATGAGGTCATTTGGTGTGTTGTTCTGCGGCCAATAAAACATCAAACACATTGGATACTGCTATTCTCTGTATTTCACGATGTGGGGATGCACTGAGAATGTTCCAACGGCACTACTAGAAAGTTTACTGAAGCTATCGTCAGTGAATATCTCACTCTCTGGAGAATAGTGGATAATGTGACTGCAGGGAATCAGCTATATAGCTATTGGGTTCCAGATCACAAAAACGAAATTCATCGGACTGGGTTCGGACTGATTCAGTGCATCCTTCTACCGAAATAAGAGTATTCGTTATGATATAGAAATTTAGGTTATTGTCCACTTCACCCGCTTGAGTGTGCGCAAGTTGGAGTAAATTAGACATCCTATCACTAAATCGGAGGTGCGCCTGCCCAGCTGCTTGATGTTTTCGTTAAAATTAAGGCTGATTTCACCGCTGTCCAAGATATGCAATGGGCCGGAGTGAGTAGAACCAAACAAAGGCGCGTAAATTTGGTGTTTGGAGTGAGAGCCGCAATTAACTATCGTTCGCTTAAATGAAATGAAATTTCGAAAAAATGAGGAAGCCGTCTTCCCGGGCGAGATGGTATGTCTTAACGGCTTCTCATATGTAATGGCCGTAAAGAAGAACAAAACCACTTTCTGCTTACTCGGTCTCGAAAGGGTGGCACAACAAAACGAGCATTACTTGCAGTGTTATGATTAAGACAAAAAAGTCTCAAAAATCCAATGTAACCTTACCCTCCTCTCTTCCACGTTTCCCTCGACACTTCATTTAAATTTCATATTTCCAGAATTCTTCGCTATTGGCCCCGAATAGGAGTGCAACCAAATAATACGAGTACTTTCAAAAATGCTTCCATAGTAAATTTCTACTTGTAAGAACTCTCATGAGCCACTATTTGACATATAAATTTCCGCAGTGAACAAAAGGTTATAACTTTGAGTAAATACAAGTGCAATAAAAAACCTTTGAACTCCCAAATGTCAAGTGGAACAACAGCCAGCAAGCCATTCCCACGATGCTGTGGGCCAAAGAGTTGCACATTGCACAACATAAATATAACTCAGCAACATGAACTTTCTAAGCACAACATTGGTGGCGGCGGCAGTACCAGCAGCTGCAAGAAGACAACAGAAAACTACTGTGTTGCTACAATAAATATATGTAAATTACAAATACAACTGCATACGTCTTAGAGACAAGTCACTTTCCCATATTATATGCAGGAGCACCATTCAAAGTAGGAAGGAATGAGTTGCACGAAGACATCCATTGCAGAGCCGCCCGCGTTGCTGACAACAACAGTAACAGCAACGGTGTTGTAACCAGTGATGTTAAACAAATTTTTGAAAAATCCCTACGAAGCCCAAAAAAAATCGCTACTTTTCCCTACAGTACAAAAAAATTTTCCCTACAAAATTCCCTACATTTTTTTTCTTTTCCTTCTTCTAGAATGAACGATTTATAACGCACAAAACAAATAATATGTCTTAGTTTTGAGTTAAAGCCCATTTTTAACACTTTTTATAGAATTTTTTTTTTATTTTAGGTACAAAACATTTTTATATTACCGTTTATAAAAAAAAAAATAATTTATTTTTATATTATATTCAGTACTTTTTTAGCTTTTAACTTAAAAAATAAATATATCAATAAGTTTTCAAACTGAGATCACACAAGAAACACTTAAAAATAAAAACTGTAGTTCAGTTTTCAACTGAGTTTAGTGAAAAAAATCACTGTTTAAAACAAAAAAACAAACTTAAAAACTGAGATCACAAAAATTACATACAGTTCATTTTCTTAGACTAAGTGATCTAAATACTTATTTGTACTTGACAAAGGAACAATTTCAATACTACAAAAACAAAAATATGAACTTTATATGAAAGGGTCTAATAATATAAATATTTATATTATTGCACATGGTCATACAATTCTACTGACACCATTTTCTTTAAATGAGCCTCACTACATTGGAAGTTACGACAATCTTGATTTTCATCTTGCAAAAAAGAACGAACAATGCAAATAGATGTCAAAATTTTATGGCTGAGCTTATTTCTCTTTTTTGTGCGGACATCAGTCACAATAGAAAAAACTCTTTCTGCATCTGCATTACCATGTGGTAGCGATAAAACTAATTTGGCCAATTTTGTTAAAATTGGAAAAAGAAACTTGTCATTAAAATTTTTCATGTAACTTATTTTGCTCCAAAATTTTTCAATGCTCATTTTTAAAAGGTCTGATTTCTCATCCTCTGAAAAATTATATTCAAAGGTTCTCCACTCTTGTAGGGCAGAACCAACGTCAACATTTGCAATTTTACAAATATTTTGAAATGACAATTCTTTCTTATTGCCTTTTACCGCCATGGCAATTTCTGGGCTTAAAAATTCAATTTCTTTAAATAACTCAGTTTTGAGCGGTAACCTCCGCTGAATCTCTTCTAATGCAGTGACATAGAACTGCAAGCAATCCATCCTGATTTTGTTTGCTTCTGTTTTTGGTACAGCAGAAAGGAGCTCGTTGCATTCATGCCCAAGAAAAACTTCCTCAAGTGGGAGCGAAATATGCGGTGATCTAACAACGCAATTAATATTAAGCTCAGATTTTTTGATAAAGTTTTGGCCTAAGCTTAAAAATATCTTAACTGACTCTCGCTGCAACACCTGTATTAAAGGAGCCTTCGATTGAAAAAGTGCGTTTAAAGTATTAAAATAATTAAGTACATACTTAAGGAAAACTAAATAAATTTTATTGCACTCGTTATTGAGTTCATAATAAATCGTTTCCGTTGATTTTAATTTGTCTTGCGTAGTAGCTTGGCTAAAAAATGCTAACAATACTTCCCAGTTTTCTAACACGCTTTCTACGCATTTGTGATGAGAGAGCCACCTGGTTGAAGAAGTCCGCAAGATTTTCTTTTTTTTCTCGTGCAGCATTTCCTGAAAAGCTTGTAACTCCGCGCATCTTTTAGAACTTCCCGAAACGTACGTACCGATTTGCCGCAAAAGATCCTCCGGTCCTCTTGGTAGCGCTAAACAAGCTTTACTGGCAATAATTGCAGCTGAATGGCATATGCACTTGACAACGACAGCATGTGGATTGTCCTGTATAAGTCTGGACGCAAACGAATTGTGCTGGCCGATCATTACACTGGCACCATCGCTGCACATACCTTCAATGTAATAAAAAAAAGCCTTATTAGAAATTATATATGCAGAAAATAAATAAGCTACTTACCAATAATGTTGTCAAATGGAATTCCAAGTGAGAGAATACATTCTTTGAAAAGTCTGTACAGTGCTTCTGCAGAACAATCAGTTTGTATTGGAAGTAAATCCAGCAGCTTAACCACCATTCGCTCGCTTTCCAAATCAAAAAATCTTACTAAGAGACACATGTGTTTATTGAGCCCGATGTCTGTACTCTCATCGACCATAATTGAAAATTTGTTTGCCTTCAACTTGTTTATTAGTTGTTCCTTTTCCACCGTAGCTAGCACATTTTTTATAATGCTGGTGCACTTATTTCTTCCTAGTTCTGAATTTTGTATTATTACAGAATCAGGCACGATCTCTTTCAAAAGTGGGATTAAGTGATCAACCACTTGCAGCGCCACATTGTGTTCTGCAAAGAACATGCTCAGCCTGATTTCAAAGTTTTTTGATGCATCTGCCATATTTGTTTTCTTCGTAAAAAAATTGTCAATTTTCGATGTTTTCTTAATTGCCTTTATGTTTTTTTGGTGCAATTTAGTTTCTGCGTGTTTAAGCAAGTCACTCTTGCCACAATTTAAAACTTTGTTGCATGCAGCGCATTTGCATTTAAAAACATCGTCCTGTAAAGCTTCCAACCATCCCGTAAAATTTGTATCTTTCAGCCATTTATTGTTGAATTTCTGCTTTCGGTATTTGTTTGTTTTCTTTTCCTCCTCACTTGAAGTTGAAGAATTCATTTCTGCAAAAAATATTCACTTTTAATATAAATAAAAGCTAAAAATAAATTTTTTATACTCACTTCAAAAATTTTTGCCAATTTTTGGCACCAAAAAGCGCGCGTTAGTTCAACAATGTGGCCACAGTGTACATTCACTAAGTTTACTTTTTCCTCTTTGGCAATGATGCCATAGAAACAAAAAGTTGAAGAATTTTGCCACAAGAAGATATGTTTGATTTGACATCTTCTTTGTATATTTGATTGATACTTTTCAGCAAGTTTTTAATTTTTTCGACCTCACTTAAAAATTCCCTACATTTAGATAATTTAAAAAAATCTGTCCTTTTTTTCCCTACACCCATTTTTTTCAACGAAAATCCCTACATGTAGGGAATTTTCCCTACGTTTAACATCACTGGTTGTAACAAATAAACATGGAAATATTTTATAAAAAAAAAAGAAAAAATGCTGCAACATTTGCGGCGACATCAACAGCAGCTACCAATATTCGTCGTGCAACAAGTGCCACTATTAGTCACTCATTCGCCGTGAGCGTCTCAGTGTGGCATACAACCGCTGAAGCCACTGTTAGTGTAGCCATATTTACATACATACATACATACTCGTACATAAGATATACATTTACAGCGTCAGATATTCATAATTTAGTTAGTTGTGTTTCCGCATGCACGTGCTGTCTAATAAAAATCGCCAGGTGGTCGCTAGAAGCAGCGCTGATACAAATGATGTGCAACGCTGCTGTGTTGCTGCAAGAAATAAAAAAAAAACAAATACTTTCTGCAACATTATTTCACCATTTGTCGCGCTCCAATGTCAATGCAGAGTCCACCCGTGTGGGTCCACCCATACAAAAGTGCCAGTGGCTCCTGAAACTGCTGCTGTCACTACCTTGTGCTGCCTCTACCTTGCGCTGCCTGTAGCTCTGCTGCTCTTTATTTTTTAAAAAAATTTTCTTTTCTTCTCCCTGCTTCTTTGGCTCTTCATTTGCTTTCGTCTATAAGTAAAACGTGTGGCGCACTAAATATTTCGACTCCGGCCGCTAGAGATGCTCGAGATGCCTATTTTTTTGCCTATCGTCAGTGTTGCCAATTTCAGATCAGACCCTCGCTTTGTTGGCAAATATGCAGATATGTGGACTCTGCCTACCTCCCTCCCTTCTACTTCGATTATTTAATCTCCTTCGCCCGTTGCTTGCCAGTCCATTCATTATGGTAAGCAGATACTAAAATATTACATTGTTAGATAAGCAGTAAGGTGAGTGCCTGACTGTTTGTGTGTGTGTGTGTGTGTGTGTGTGAGTCTGTGCTAGTGTCTCTGCACAATGACTGCCCACAGATGTAAGGTAAAGTGTCTGCATGCCATCTATGCGCCTGCGCTGTGGTAGAGCGCCACTACTCATAGCTATTCCGCCGATTACTTCGTGTGTTTGTCGTAAATTTATTGGTTTCGATTTTATCGCATCGAAATTAATGTTGCATTTTACAAGTTGCACACTCGTCTGATTCGCATCGCTTTGATATTAAATATATTAAATTGTTTTAGGCGGAGAAAACCAACAACAAAAATGGATATATCTACGTATCAGTTTCGTTACAATTACTCGTTAGCAACAACAAACACATGTTGTTTGACATAATGTAGTTCAGTCACTTTTCACTGGAAATACCTATGTTATTACATCGAGCAGGTGGAGTAGGAGAGGCAGTGTTGGGCTAGCGATTTGTGTTCATCGATCCGCCGTAAGCTGAGCTGGACTTATTGCGCTGTCTATTTATCGTCACTATTCAAATACCAGCACATCTGCTAACCCAATCAGATCATCCACACAGGTTCTGTTGGGTTAGTTTGTAGGCGGTCGGAACATTACTAGATCGCATTTAGACAATTTTATAATTTGTCCTTTGTCATCATGCAAAGTTTACGAGTCCCTGAAAAAAATTTTTAGTGCCAATCCGCGAAGTTGACCCCGACCTTCTCCATCTAATCTTTTCAGCGTAATGGAGATTTTCCTCGTTTTGTTCTTCTTTCACTGGCGGGTACTGTACCGAATACTTTCAAACCTGGAGTGCTTTCAGCAATTTGAACGGTTTGACCTAGCTGGTGTAGCCGCTGTATCTTAATTCGCTAAAGTATGTCAATATCCTCGTACCCTTTGTACACCTGGCGATACGCGCTGGAGCCTATGATCCCATTTATATTTTCCCAAAACCTTTCTCTCAAAAATTCACAGAGGAAGGTCAGCCGAAAATGCCCTAACTTTGTGTTTGGCGACCGAACATATTTTGTCTTGGCCTTGGCCACTATCAGAGCGATTCGCTTCCATTAAACGTTCAGTCAGCAGAACTCACAGTACTGTAGGTGGAGGTGTGATGAGTATGCAGTTATTTCATTTAGGAAACGTGAGCAAAAGGGGTCACTGCATGTCTAAGTTTCGGTGGTAGTAGGGAGAGAAAGTTTAGGAGTAGAGAAGATGTTGATATATGATACCCCCAAAGGGAATTAATAGAGCCGTTTGGCTCTTAAAGAAGTTGACGATTCCTACTATTACACTATGAATTTATCGGGTGGAGCTCGGGGGAGAGTTCTGGGTGAAAAAGGGTGTGGGGTGACTATTCCATTTGTTACGAGGAGAATTTTTTTTAGTGCTTTGTCTGTTCAAAATTTGTGGAGCGACGGGTTGCTTCGTCGAATTCTTGTAACTCTTGGTGCTGGGAGACACCTAAGCATGTAATAAAGCAAGTCCACCTAGTTGCATCGGGAACGTATTGAGCTCTTTGGCTTTTCAAAAATGGTAGAGCGAGGGGGTACTCCAAGTGGTTTTGTAAGTCAAGCTTACACCACCGAGGAAGTAGTATTTTTTCAGCCGTTCGTAGTGCTGGCAAATATCTAATCATTCCATAATGTAAACCTACGACTATGTACTAGTCACTTTGAGTTTAGCATCTAATAAACACTATAAGTTTATATATTGCATGCAGTGAGAGAGGGAGTTTCGGTTAAGGCACTGTGAAATATTCGATTTACTAAAGACTTTCGTTTTTTACCCACTCACACAGTGTGGTGAGTCCCTTACGTTAAGCTGTAGTACAAAAGGATCCTTCGATCGTCCCCGTACTAGCCTAGCCTAGAGCGATCGCGCTTGTTCTGGTATTAGCTAGCGTCCACCAAACTCATAGGAGGTCGTCTGTCTGTTTAATAGAAAACAGAGGTATCCCCACCCGTCTCCTGCTCAGTAAAACGAACTGAATGATGTCCATACACGTAAGTTAATCAGCTTTATGTGGTTCGGAAACCAAATCGAAAAATAGTTCGAGAAATCAAGTATTAACTAGCACTGAATGCACCGGCTGTAGTCGCGTAAGTGGTGCCCGCGCTAATGAAGAAGAAGTTTATTGGTTTTAAAAACTATGGTTAACCCTGCTTTCATGATTACTCCCATTTCCATTTGAAACGTTGAAACTTTAAAACAAGTTAGCCCGGAATGTCTTGAACTAACTTTATCGAGAGCAGCGCATTCGCGCACAGAAGTGTGAAAAAGCTCAGTGCGTCCTCTTTCGAGAGCTTTACACTTTGGCTAAAGAATATTCAGAGGGACTTTCGCAATTCGGGCTCTCCATTTAAAAGAGAAAGAGTAAGAAATAAGGATAAACTCTTAAGGCAGACGATAACGAGAAATAGGACTCTCGTTTCCCAGGGTAAAGCATAGCTGAAGCTTTGCAAGGAAAAGCTTAGGTAGCTGCGGGTGAACTTAAAAAGTTGAACTGGAAAAGCTGATTAAAGCATACTCCCTATCGAAATATCCTCGTGCCTAGATACAAAGGTACCGACTTTTGACTTTTACATACTCCAATAAATCTGAGAATAGAGTCTGTACACTCACACTTAAGCTGGGCCAGGAGTTTAGTAAAAAAAAAATATAAAATTAAAAAGAAGCCGCATAAATGTGACACCAGTACGAGTACCGGTACCAGTAGTCTGTCAACTTCATTTTCCAACAGCAAAACATGGCAACAACTCTGTTCGCACGCATGTACAACAACATTCATATTCATTAGTTGGCTGTCAAAACATGCGCACAAATTAGTTGGAAATAATTTTTGAAAAAAAAAACAGAAAAGTCGAAAATGTTGTTGTAATAGAAGAACAAGAAGCAGCAAAAACTCTGCTTCAAAAGTATATGTAAAGCCTCACCAAAGCTTGTAGTCATGTAAGACTTACAGAAGACCGTAGAAAAACTAGAAAAAAGTAAGAAAAAAATTCAAAAAATTCAAACCCTCGCCCGCCTTTAACTTAACACGCAACTTCGGCTGACCTCTTGAACTGAACATTTCAATCGCCAATAAAATATCGACAAGATGCGCGCGCAAGATACGAGCTGGCAACACCACGGCGCTGAGATGGTGTAGTCAAGAGAAGAAGCAGAAGCAGACAACTACAGCGGCTTAGAAAGACGTCCAAACACCACCAACACCACTACCACCACCACCAGCCGTTATCTGCAGCGTGTAATCAATTTTAGCAAAACGGTAATCGCATTTCTTTGCTGTCTTTGCCATTTGTTGGCAAGCCCCGAACAGCGTGCAACAATTTGTGTGACATAGAGTCGGCGTGCGCTGGGCGGTGGTGGTGGCGATGGTGGTAACAGGAGGCGCGGTAACATAAGCCTCCCGCTCATTACTGTTGGAGCTGCGTGGTGTTTTTGTTTTTTTCATTTTTTCACTGGGGCCGACCACGTCTTTGTTGCAAGTTGATGCGATCGACAGGCTAATGCTTGAAACGTATATTATTTTTTCCCCCGTTGCTGTTGTTGTTGTCACACACACGCTGATTCCTTGGCGACGACATTACTTGTAACCGCTGTGCGCTGTCACCATTACTGTTGTTGCGACTGTTGGTAATGTCGTTGCGATGTCGTGTCGTACACAAATTTCCAAACAGAGCCATCAGTTGTGGTCACCGGCTGGTGGTAAAGTCACTGTTAATCGTTGTGTTGTCGCTGCCGCCGTTGCTCTTTTGCTGTCGCCTCGCGATCGGTTGCTACCTCTTAACTGCATTCGCTAATATTCCTATCTATCGGACGACAGCAGCAGCAGCAGCGTGCAGAGCCAAGTGGGCAGCCACTCATTGCCGACCATTTAAGCAGCATTTAAACGCCTAAGTCCACGCCACCAGAAAAAACAAGAGAAAAGAATTTCAAATTTACTTTAACGCTCATTGCCGCTCTAATGCCATTCAGCGCTAATGCTGTGATTAATCATATTGATGGCTTTCTGCTACAATTGAGCGTAATAATAATTTGTTAACGTCTCGCCTTATAACTTAGCTACATACATACATACATACGTGTATTTAGAAATGTAGATATGTTTAGGGGCTTACGAGTATAGCAGAACTATTTTCTGAGGAAGCACTTGAGACCAATTGCGAGTTCTTGAACGGCGAGCTTTATTAATCAAAAGCTTTCAAATCACAATGGAGCCGTGTTGAAAAAATTTTCGGTTTAATAAATATCAGTGGGTCTTAGTATTGGTAAGGAGAGCGTCTCCCAATCAGCCTTCAGGTTTATATGCTTCGTTAGAGGTTATGGGACGACACTCATCTTCGTTAAGAAAAGCTCTTATACATGAAAGCTTCCTCTAACCACATTACTATTGTCAGCAACATTTTGAACAGAGAAATCTTTTTTATTCATGTTGGTCAAGAAGTCTCTCAAATGTTTTCAATAAAACTATAAAAGCATATAGTCTGCAAAGCTTTCTTCCCTTCACTTTTACTCTAATCATCGGCAACGCAAATTATTTTTTATTCATTTGAATCCAATTTATTGTTCCAATCTCCAAATAAATAAAAAAACAGCCAGTTACCGCGAGAGCTGATACAAGTTTGCTACAGGCCCAGGTTACTAGAACGTCTAAGATGACGACATCATTCCGACTCAGTGGACATACTGTTCCCGGAATGGTCTGAAAGCTCCGGTACAAAAAGAAGAGAGCCTAGTTTAAAATTCTTATAAGTATGTACGAGTATGTATGCCGCTGCAATAGCTGAGTGGTTAGCAGTGCAGAATGCCATGGTGCGACTAACTTCTAAAATTGAAGAAAATAAATTTTATAAATTTTTATTAATTGTCCTCACCCCTCGGCAAGGAATGTCAAGCACTTCGAGTGTGTTATTGATACGAAATTAAAGCTTCTCATAAAAGTCTATCAGCAGCCCGGAGGCGGAGAATAAACTGTTGGTCCGTCCATTTATCGGCTGGCCGAAAATTGCTTCAGCGATTACAAAGCGCCCAAATTATTATATATTATATTACTTTAGGTCAAAAACCTGGTTTAGTAATCGATGACGAGGGCACAGATGTTTCATTTCGCTGACTATGAGGGAGTTTGAATAGCAATCGCCCTCTTGAAAAACAACAAAGAGGCGGGAGGTGACCGAGCTGTTCTAATACCGTGGCCGAGAACTGATAAGGTGCATGCCCAATCCACAAAAAGGGGAATCTCACAGTCTGCACTAATAACAATGGTCTATTCGAGCGTTATGTGTGAAAGACTAAAGTCCAACAACAACAAATTGATTGCATCTTAACAGTCTAGCTTTAAACCAAAAGCTCCGTAAAGATCGGAAAAGACCTTTCTGAACCGTTCAATACCAAATTCAAATACAGGCAAGCTGACTTTCTGTATTGCTGGAGAAAATAAAACGAGCTGTAGCTAACTGCGTACGATTGATCATGGCATTGTTGACCGTGAGTTCTGCTTTTTTCAGACCGGAAAAGGAAGCGAAGCGAGTGAACCTGGTAGCGAATAAGAACAAGGCGAAATACCTTCTGTCAAGCAAACAGTCATCCCACTTTTCGTAGATACTTGGTTCATCTCGGTACCAGCATTAACATCAACAGCGAATTAAGAGACAGCGACTACGCCGGTTAGGGCATGTGGTTCGGATGGATAAGGAAACTCCGGCTTTGATAGTTTTTAATGCAGTACCCGCCGATGGAAGTAGGGGAAGAAGAAGACCTCTACTTTGTACTTGGTATTTCTAATTAGCGCCAAACTGCGAAAAGAAGGAATTAACTCGGCTATAATCGAGTAAGTGGAGTTTTCACTAAGCTTAAATTTAAGCCGGAAGGACCAAAGTAAATGAAGAACTAAAAAATATAAGTAGACAGAATTTGAACGTAAATGCAACTTCGTCAGAGAGCCTCATTCTTTGTCGAGTGGAAAACTGCTCGATTGCTAGCTGTGATTGTAGCCTAAAGTTTGATGGCATGATTTTTTTGCTGCACAGAGAAGCGTGAGATGAGATTAGGCGATGTTAGGATGCTTCTCGAGACCTGTCGCTATGACTTTTTCGACCCGAAATCAGCAATGTTGCTTCATGAACTTTCCTTTGCTCGAATCCACTGCTAAATACAATCATATTTGGAGTCATAATGAAATTTAACGGTCAACAGCTTTCAAAAAGACATCTTTGGCTAATCTCAAAATGATTGGTTTTTTTCTACTTAGAGAGTACTTAAGATCGGATGTTGTGAGCTTCTTGGAATAAATGTATAAGAATCTTCTCCGGTCACACACAGGTGAATGCGTTGATTTCTGTACACCCTGCGCGCCCTCACTAACATATTTACTGTTTTAAAATGCCTCTGAAATTTGAAATTTTCATGTTGCAAGTGCAAGCATTATTTACAGTTGAAGGAAAAAAGAAAAAACTTAACATTTATAATCACTTGACCACGCTTTAACCATAACAATGCGACGATGAATTAACTTTTTAGTCTTTGGTAAAACCAGAGATGATTCAAAACCCATTAAACACGTTCGCATGTCAATCGATTTGACGCCTTGGCAGTTTGATTACTTGATTGCCGGGCATCAATGTATTGTGCGTTGCCGTCTGGGCGTTCAAATACTCAAACCAACGCAGCTCGCTCTAGCGCCAGTCTATTTATGTACATATGTATGTACTACCCAGCACAGTGAGGCCTCAAGTCAAGAAGTTGAAGTCAAGTTGAAATGAGTTGAGTTGATATTTAACATTGATTACATTTAATGCGGCACAATAAATATCTAATGAGTTACGGCGTTCGCCTAGCCAAACTGGATACCTGACTGCCTGGCTGCGTAGCTGTTTGATGGACTGACGGCCTGGCCTGTTGTACGGACTGACCAAAGGCGCTTTTTAGACAAGCGCAAAGTCTCTAGCCGCCGGCAATTGACTTAGAATGAGTGCAAGTGCGAGTGAGGAAATTAATAAACTGACCGATTGATTTTTTTATTTGTTTTCATGCTTCTTTTAACTGAAGTTTTTTTTTCTTGTAAGGCATGTACTAGTGTGTGAGTTCGTAATTTGTCTGGCGTTTGATGACTTGCGGCTGTCAGCCTTTCGTGTGTGTTTAAGTTTTTTAGGCTTTCTTGTCTTGTTTTTTTTTTTTGTGGTTTATCCTCTGCATATCGTTGGTATATCGCTGGTATATTTGAAATATTATTCGATTATAGATTTGCCTCCCCTTGTACGTTTTGCGCTACTCTTTGTGGGTTAATTGAAAGTTAATTTATTATAATAGTCACTCGTTTAGTGCTGCTTGCACACATATATATACATACAGGAGTATTTAGCATAGTTATTATTGCGCTCATCATTTTCGGCTGTATGATATTTGAAATGTGTCATATGCTTGATTGATGGCAATAGACGACTAGTCATTTTGAATATTAAAACCAGTAGGAGTAGTAGTTTTAATAAAAATATGCACACACACACGCATACATATATAGCTTCGTAAATAATTTAGAAGAATTTTCGTTTTATTTACGCGTTCCTCGTTTAATTTGGACTACACAATACAAAATTACTTACAAAAATTCCGATAATTCTTTGAAGCGCTCAATTACTACACACCCTGTAGGGAAAATAACTAGTTGTTGGCACTAACTATTGGGTTGGAACATAAGTTCGTAGATTTTTTTTCACAGAGATTTATTTGAACAAAAACAATAATTATAATAATAAATTAATCATTGATGTATTTTCCGTTACTGTTTAAGACCTCCTCCCACCCCTCGACCAATTTGTTGATGACGTTTCCTCGAAGAACCTGTTGAGTCAGATTTTAAGTTCCTCTCCGCCATCGAAGGTAACACCCCACATTTGGTTTGACAGAGTGCGGAAAAGGTGATAGTCGGTAGGTGCAAGATCCGGAGAGTGCGGTGTATGATTGAAGAACCTCCCATTCGAGCTCTTGGTGTGCTGTTTTGATGACTTGGGCGATATGGGGCCTGGCGTTGTCTTGGAGCAAGATGATTTGGCCTTGCCTATCAGACCTTTTCAGCCGAATAACGGCTGTGGCATTTCGTTAGAGCATTTCTCAGTGCACCATGCAGATGATGACCTTTTTTGCGTGAAGATCTTGCTTGACTTTCGGCCTCGGCGTCTTTCCGTACAGACATCATTTCTCATCTCATGTGATTACTCGATACAAAAAGCGCTTTTTGTGTCCACGCGTTGCTCGGCAAAAAAAGCAGATGTCGAAAATGCTGATTTTTTTCTCCTGGATGTTCCATTTCTGAGCCTGAAAAATTACAAACGATTAAATTATCCAAAAAAATAAATAAAACAGTTTTGTAGAGGGGGAAGAGCTCTTTCGAATGAATATATACACTTTGCTAAACAACAAAATAAAGATATGCCATTAATTATGGCAAACAATATCAGCCAAATGGCCACTGCTACGCTTACATAGCTTCACTCACGAACTCCATCTTTGAGGTCTTGAATCGATGTTGTCCTGTTGGCGTAGACCTTATCTCTTACATGGCCTTAAAGGAAAAAGTCGCAAGGTTTCAGTGGCCAATTGCGATTACCTCCTTTAAAGATAATACAGTCCGGAAACTTTTCCCTTAAAAGATCATGGATTCGTTGCATCCAATTACGGCCATAAAAAATCATTAATCATCTATCCGCAGAATAATTTTTTGTAAATAAATTAATTTTTTTTTTGGTAGATTCTACTTCACCTAAAATAAAAAATAAAGCAAAAATCAATTTGCCTGGAGCTAGGCTCGAGTCTGGAACTTAACGCGTTACAGTGAAAACAGAGCGTAACTGGGAATGTAGCTCAGCCGTGGCATATTAGATTTAGCAACAACAAAGAGTGGTGAAAATTATTATTACTCCCCTTACTGGTGAAATGCTAAACGAATAAGCAATTGCTATGATTTCATCTTCAAAATACTGATATTTAACTAGAATTTTTGCATACCAGTCCACCTTTTCTCTGCAGGGTACTTACCATACATACTACATATTTGCTTACATACTCATATGTATGTATGTCTGTAGGCATATAAAAATTTAAGGGGTTCACATTTCCTTTTACCCAACACGTGCAATTTCGGCAATTTATTTTAATAAAAGAATCATTAAAATTATTTTAATAGTTTGGAAGCTGTAACAAGCACGCAAGTAACTTACACACATACATATATACAAATATCAAAATTTACTGTGCCCTAAATATAATATAACAGTTTTACATTTAAAAAATTCTATAGGGTTGTAGGGTTCAATTAACGCTTTGACGCATCTCGTCATAGAAATTCGATTTTGTAATCTTCAGAAAATGTGCGTACGTTTGTAATATAAATAAATTATGTTGATATTTATTATTTGTGTGTGAAAATTGAAATTCTGCTCTAAATTAAAATGTACGTCATGCTGATAACTATTGGAGTTTCTTATAAATACTATAGTTGCCTTTGAGTTGAAGCCGAATCAGCGGCGATAGTGAATTTTTTTTTTGATTTTTGTGGTTAGTAAAATTAGTTATACATATACATATACACACATATGTATTAATACACATAGTAAGAGAGCAGTTTGATAAATTGGTGAATTTTCAAATAATACTTTTTTTCTCTCTAAATTTGGTCTACTTTGGAGCTGAGCGTTTTTCCACCTTTTTTTTCTTAAATAATAGGTTTTTCAAGGCATTCAAAATAGGCGTTTACTTCAGTGATGATCTCAGGATTTCACCCAATCTCAGGATTACTTCCCAACTATTTCCTCCGACTTGAAAACAGGGGATAATCGAAAGAGCTTGAATTTTCAGTATATTGGAATAAATGCTGCCGTAAGTATATGTTAGCAATATATAAAAGCTTTCAATAATATTCGCCGATGTTCTCACTTCGTTATTCCAAAAAACTGTGGCGATGACTTCTTTAACCCAGAAAACCCCTCTGTCTGTCTATGAAACTAAACGCCACAAAAACTCATTCAAATTACGGCTGGACGTCGCCAAACATCGTCCCATAGTTGAGTTTATGATCGAGTGTGAGAATCGAGAAGCTTATATGTCTTCCTACGAAATTTGACAACAGTGCTAAGGGAAACTTTTGGAATGAATAGTAGAGTTAAAAAATCGTCACTTAAATTTATCACTCCCTACCTTTCAGTTATGTATAACCCGCAAAATCCGAGTTAGTACTACCACTCTCTTGACTCTTGACGCCTCCATTTGTTGGAAAAACATCAAGGCGCAGATAGCGGCTTCAAAGCACCAATTATATAATATTATATTCCATAGGCTTTCTGTGATGCATGAAAATTGGCAACGTTGCATCAGACTGGAACACTTTCGATTTGTATAAGTGTAAAGAAGTAGCGGCCGAAAATTGCTTCAGCGGTACAAAGAAAAAGCATGTACAGTAGTAAAGTGAAAAATTGGCAACATTGTCAAACAAATATTTTCAGCCTTTATCACGATATTACGATAATGTACCTAAAGGCATTATTAATTTTTTTAGTGTGGGTAACATGACACTGAGTTCATATCACGCTTATTATAGCAATGCTGTGAACATTATACCATAGATGGTATATTTGAGTTTAAAAAATACATATGCATATGTATGAGAAGAAATCTTGCCCTCAAGTACTAATATTGAAACTATGTTCTTTAATAAGC
Source organism: Ceratitis rosa (assembly GCA_037013455.1). Classification (NCBI taxonomy): domain Eukaryota; kingdom Metazoa; phylum Arthropoda; class Insecta; order Diptera; family Tephritidae; genus Ceratitis; species Ceratitis rosa. Next base: position 15,645,956 of record JAWMAG010000031.1, read on the forward strand.
ATAATTCTGTTTCTAATCGTATTTTAACTCAATACTTATTGTCAGACTGATAATCTCGTTTGACCTTCACTAAAATCAATTACCAACACTATCTTTATATATTTAAAATGAAGCCTTATCGCACATCCAAGCTCCAATTACACAAAATTATTAAAATTTCAGAGTGAAGAAACAGAAACATTAGTTTCAATATACATATATACATATATTAGGTAAAGTACAAAGTTCGTTCGGTTTTTATCTAAGAGATGGCGTTATAGTCCATAGTACTAGTGTTACGTGTCGCATCATGTCATACTATACGGCACTGAAAACGTGTTTATTCGCGCTAAAAGTTTGTCTTTGACAGTTTTTCAATTGATTGACTCAGCACGTTGTGAGCGCTCGTCAAAGATGGACACCAGCAAAGAGAAAATTCGCTATTTTTTACATTTTTTCTTCGATCAAGACGAAAAAGCAGCCAAAGCGGCTGAAAAAATTTATTTTAGTTTATGGGCTCGATACTGTAAACGAATGTGTAGTTCAAAAGTGGTTTGCTAGGTTCCGTTCCGGTAATTTCGATGTCAAAGATGCACCACGCGTCGGGAGGCCTGTCGTCGAAAATTGCGATAAAATCATGTTCTTAGGCGGCAAAAGAATACTCCAGAAGTACCCACCGGTGAAAGCAGAGGAAGGGGAAGACCTCCACTTCGTTGGAAAGACCAGGTAGAGAAGAACCTGACTGAACTTGGTGTCTCCAATTGGCGCCAAAGAGCGAGAAAAAGGAATGAATGGCGCGATGTTATAAATTCGGCTATAATCGCGTAAGCGGTGTCTACGCCAGTAAAGAAGAAGAAGAAGAGTTTCTCATTTCTACGTAAATAGATATATGGAACTTTCCTCGGAACAACACGTATGAATTTAGTTTTCTCTACGCTCTGATTTAGTATGCGTTACCACGTATATAGCCAATAACGATGAAAGGTTAGAGGTTTTTAGGCGTGAGATTCTTAGTTCCAACCTCGCTTGGAGAAACTTTTTTTATATAATTTTAACGAAATGCATAAATGAACTAGTATTTAACTAGTAAGAAGATGTTATATATGGACAGTTGGCATTTCATAGTACATTGTCGCTTTTCGAAATACCAATCGCCTGACTGGGAAGATGAACTAATCGAGTTTTGGCGTGCAAACTGAAATACAATATATAGGCAAATTCGGTATTGAACTGAAATTAAACTGAAATTCATTACCGCGTCAGGCTGGTTATGAACTGATAAGATATATTATATGTATATATTATAAATATATTGGATAAGAAAAAACTGCTAAGGCAGTTTATATTCGCCTAAGAAGACATTGCGTGTGAGAGTATGATTGTGTCTACTCTAGTTCTGGATCAACAAAATATCCAAGTAATACTGAACAAACTCTACAAATACTGATAAAAAAAAACTGCTGTCGCCACTTGAGGGTCCATAATCATGGAACTTTATCATGAAATGTACATACAAATATGAGGATTATTTGCTGTCAGCGGCTTCAACAAGTGTCTCTGGCTTATCTTTAGGACTATGTCTGTCTGTTTGCTTGCTTGGCTGACTGAGTGTCCGCTTGTCCAAAGACGTTGATGAACTCGACCTCAATGAACACTTGTGTTTGCTCAATGAAAGCGTTGATTTTTGTTATGTTTTTTTTTTCGTTCTTTACGTTGGTTAACTTAGTTGCATATGTAAATACTATGTGTGTATGTTTCTTTAGTGTTTTTTTTTTTTGGTTTGTTTCTGAGTTGTTTATGACTTTGGTTTCATTATAACTGAAAAGAGCAAGTGTTCAGCTCAAATTTCGAGCACAGAGCACTATCACTTGTTCTTCATGCTTTGCAGTTATCAATGACAGTGTCTTTGCTGGTTTTTTGCTTTTTTACACACATATCAGCATATCAGCGGTGACATAAAGACAATAAAACACCCATTAAAAAACATGCACGTTCCTGGCTCCCACTTTCTCGCTCAGTTTTGTCCCAGTGCTAATGTTACCTGTTGTTGGTTTTCTACACAGTTTTACTTAATTTTATTATTATTGTTATTTTTTCTTTTCTTCTGTCTTTCAATTACTGCAATCTTTCGCGCGAATATCTCCTACGGTCTTAAAGGAAAAAGAAAGAACACACTGTTGAGGTTTATACTTTGACATTTAGGAAATTTGTGCAGAAGTCACGTTTTTTCGGCGCGTTTTTGCTTTTGCGCTGCCTCGAAACGTCACACGTTTACTCTTCGGTGTCCACGAACTACATAAATACAAACCTTGAGCGACTTCTCTGCGTGTTGTTGGTGTTGAGTGTCGCTTGACCCTTGGTGCTCCGACACGTTTTTATGGTTACATGCATCTGCCGGCGCTTTCCTGGTTCCCAAGCGAAATTTCTCTCGAGTTAAGTTTTTTCTACTTAATTTTTTTTACAATAATTCTAAAATTTCTTGTTTTTTTTTTGGAAAAAAAATATATTTTTAATTTTTTTTTTCAGCAGTCGCAAGTCCTTTATATAGTGTCTTCAACTAGCAAAGTGAAGAGTCTCTGATTTCATATTTACATTTAATTCCTGCGGCTTTAACCTGCCACACAATGGTTTTGTAATTGGATCCTTGCAGTTTTATGCCTGTAAATAATTTTATGTTTATAAATATATTTATTTATTATATGCGTTATGTAAGAGTACGAGTATATGTTTCGTTCCTATTTTTATAGGCTACACTTTAGTGCTCAAGAGTTGAGTGTCAAATTTTATGGTTCTCGTATGATTTTTTTACTTACATTTTTCAATAAAATTATATTTTTATTACTAAATATTCTTATTACCAAATATGTTTATGCGTTGCATTAGGGTCGACATTTTTTAAGTGAAATGAAAAGTAGTACTAGACCAGTATTTTTTCGTTTATTTTATTTCCGAAAAATGTTATAAATTATGTACACCTGTATGTATTGAGTATAAAAAGAATGTTCTTTGTACTGCATTGAATTTTTAAAACTTTTTTTTACATTCACATTTTTTGTATACAACAAATCTTCAGGAAAGAACTTTGTTCTACAATAAATATTAACCTTTGCTGATTAGATAAAGTAAACACGCATTTATGAACATACAAAATTTAGATCTATTATAAAAGATAAAAACGCAAGCAACTTGTGAACCAATTTTTGAAATTCCACAGCAAAGATAAAGCAATATTTTGGATATGCGATAACCGATCTTTCAACGACTTCATTCCCTATTCATTTTTAGATTACTTTTTGTTGATGATAAAGAAGTACATACGTAAACGAGGGGATTAACAAAAGTTCGGTCAGCTGGTGACTTTCAATTTGTTTTTGTTAAATCTAAAAATGCGAAATGCTTTGCAATTACCTTATTAGTCTTCAACTTTTTTTTGTATTCCAAATGAAGTTTGTCGGTTTTACTAGTAGATGTCGCTAGCAATATGTATAAATTTCTATGATTTGGCATGTATGTAATTTTTTTCTATTGACATTAACCTACAAAAATACGCAAGTCACATTCCGCCAAAATAATAGCGTCATATTTGTTTATCTCAGTGAATATGTCGAGTTTCGTTCCAAGTAAATCGCATTTGCGGCATTCGTTGCTTTTCTTATTTCATCAAAAGAGAAAAGCAGCTGAAGCTGGTAGAAACTTATGGTGAACATGCTCCAGTGATTAGAACATGTGAGACATGGTTTCGTCAATTTAAAAGTGGAGATTTCGATTTGACAGACAATGAACTTCCTGGTGCAGCGAAAAAGTTCGAAGACGAGGAATTCCATGTTGATCCAACCCAATCGCAACAAAAATTGGCAGAAACACTACATGTGACTCGAGGAGCAATTTGCCAACGTTTAAAAGCCATGGGAAAGATCCAGAAGTATGGAAAATGGGTGCCACACCAGCTGAACCAGCTGAACGATAGACAAATGGAAGATCGAAACGATTCGAAAGGAAAACTTTTCTGCATCGAATTGTCCCGGGGGACAAAAAATGGATTTATTTTGAGAACCCGAAGCGAAAAAAATCATGGCTTTCCCCTGGTGAAGCTGGCCCATCGACTGCAAGGCCAAATCGCTTGGGCCGTAAGACAATGCTCTGTGTTTGGTGGGACCAGTGTGGTGTGGTGTACTACGAGTTGTTAAAACCTGGTGAAACGATGAACACGGATCGCTACCGACAACAAATGATCAATTTGAATCATGCGTTGATCGAAAATCGGTTGGAATGGGCCCGAAGACATGGCAAAGTTATCTTGCAACATGACAACGCGCCGTCTCATACCGCTAAACTGGTGAAAGACACATTAAAAACACTTAATTGGGAAATATTATCGCAGCCGCCGTACTATCCAGCCTTCGCCCCGTCCGACTATCATCTTTTCGCAGAGCAGTGCTTCGCTAATTTTGAAGAAGTCGAAAAATGGCTCGTCGAATGGTTTGCCTCGAAAGAGAAAAATTTTTTTTGGAATGGTATCCATAATTTGCCTGAGAGATGGGCGAAATGTGTAGAAACCAATGGTCAATACTTTGAAAAAAAAAATTTTGAGATTCCTCTGAAAATTAAGTGTTTTCTTTATCGAAAAAACCGGCAACTAACACTAAATCATGCGATTCAGCCATGATATTCAAGCCTACTTCATTAGCAATCGTTTCTTGTGTTAATCGTTGGTCATTGTCTATTTTGAGCTTCACCAGAGCTACAGTGACTTCATCAGTGAAAGATTTTGGTCAACTTTCTCGGGGCTTGTCCTCTACGGAAAAATATCCGGTGTGGAATCTTCGGTACCACTTAGAAATAGTCTTTAAAGACGGTGCGATCGGTCCATATGTAATTTGGCATTCACTGAATATTTGTATTGGCTGTAAATTACGCCGAAACCCGATGAGAAACACATGGTGAATTTTTGTTTGCGTTGGTGGTGGAATTTCGTCTGACTTAACCTCAGCTATCTTGCGTTTTCTCGTCTTAATTTTAGCCGATCGTTCTAAAAGTTGAAAGGAAGAGTAATAAAGTAATTGCAAAGGATTTGGTATTTTTAGATTTAACAAAAACAAATTGAAAGTCACCAACTGACCGAACTTTTATTAATCCCCTTGTTTGAGTGGAGCATTACATGTGAGTGTGGTGTGCTTCTTTCTTTTTTTTCGACAAAAAAAGGGATCTACAGTTTACACTAAGCTGGCTCCGAAAGACAGACGGGGTTATATGAAGAGCTTTTTATTTTATGACAGAAATATACTCGGAGGGGTTGACATTCCCTGGGGAGCAGCGAACGCAAGTGGAGGAATTAATTTGCTATAAGTTTTGATGTTTTGATAGAAAATGACTCGATGCCTAGCCTGCGGCCGCCAGGACTTAAGATTAAATATACTTCGTCAAATTTAGACCATTGAAATCATGTAATATTTTTTTCTTTATTTTAAAATTCATTATTCAATATTTTTCAGACAAATAAAATCTTCCAAATTATAGCGCATTTGAATTCTTCCACAAAACCAGTCAACTAGACACCATTAAACACCTCATCACTCAATATTATAATGCATTTATTCGTTTAATATCCACATCACACACTTGCATTATCAAAACAATAACAACAATCACTACTATAACAATATTGAACCAAAAAAAAAAATAATAATAAAAACTAAAAAAAAAAAACTCAAGTTCAACGACATGAATATTTAATAAGAAATAAAATGAAATTCTAAGGCAAAATGAAAAAGCGAATCATAATTCTTGGAATGCAAGCAATGAGCCGCGCACACATACATACATACACGTATGCACATACATGCATAAATAATTAATGAAAAATTAAAAAAGCACAAACATATTTTGTATGCGCCGCACATACATACATACATACATATGTACGAGTATATAGTTACGTGTGTAGGTATTTTAATATGTAAACAAGCGTACGCACATGCGCAGCCACATACAGATTTTGATAATTTCATCATTTGTTTAATAATAAGAAAAGAATAAACAGGCTAAGGGACGGTAACTGCCGTCGGCTGCGGTGGCAGCAGTGGGGAGAACCAGCAACACATCAACAAGTGTTTGTATTTAAATTGGAATAATTAAGTGAGGCATGCAACGGATAAAAAATTGTGAATATAAACGTAGACATATAAAAATTTAATCTTCACATGCAGGCGGCGGGGTCTGGCAACGCCAACGCCAACGCCAACGCATAACAGCGGCAAGCGCGGTGCATACGCCAGTGTGCATGGTAGTGATTGTGGCATGCCACCAACACACCACATAAAATCACTGTACAGCACTTTATATACATATGTACATACATACAAATATACATATATATAAATATTTCTTTATACTGTGATTAAAGAAATTCCACAGGCAACAAAGCGCATCGTCATCATCATCCTCGTCTCGGCAATGCCATCAATTGACCTTCCACGAATTCTCCATACTTATGTACATGTATACATACATATATTATATGTAAAAGTATGCAAGTGCACGTGCAACACACCGAGGGCAGAGCGCAGGCGTATGCAGAAGTGTAGCAGGGTAGCGACGGAGGCGGTGTGTTGAAATTAATGTTGAATTCAAAAAAACAAAGAGCATTAAATTGGTGGAGGTTTAAATCTCACATTAAAATTCTCACGTGATTATTGCTTGTATTCGTATCATTTGTATGCTGGGCAGGAGAAGCGCTGTGCTGTGCGTTGGCATGTTGACATTGATTGAACTATAGGAAGCGCCCATTGCGTTGTAAATGTTGAGCAAATGAAGCGTTTAAAGGCGGGCGGAAAATTACACAAATATTTCTAAAATAAAGGTGGGCTTTGTGATTTTTGTTCGTAAGGTGCAAGTTCGTGCATTCACAACAATGTAACAACAGAAATTAACGCAAACAGCCAACCGGTTAGCTATTTCCAACTGAGTCGCTTAGTTATTAACAGCGGCCGTGATAGCCCAGTGGTTAGCATTGCATACTGAAATTCGAAAAGTCAGGCTTCGAGTTATGGTCCGATAATTGTGTACTCTTGCGTACTCACACATTTCGGTCTCTTTCTGTTGTAGTTGTTGTTGTAACCGCAAAAATATTCCACAAAGTAGTTTTTGGGGAATGTTGCGGGAGTGACAGTCCTTGGCCGGATAAAAAAATCCGGGTCGTTCCGGTATAAAGATCCGACTGTCTCGGGAACTTTTGGATTTCAGTTGCCTCTTACGATAGGCATGCCTTACCGCGGTAAATTCTGGAACCTCTAACCCGCAGGGGTATCTATCCCACTCTGCACGAGTTGAGGTCGATAACAAGGTTGCGAGGTAGGCAGTCTGTTTTCTCTACACTGCTACACGGCAGTCCTCATAGTACCAGCTGTTTCTGCCATCTTTGCGAAATCCAATAGTTTCGTTTGCAGCTGTACGTTGGGAGTTCGAGATGTCTTTCCACAGTTCACTTATTTTGAGTTGCTGAAGAACACTCTCAGAAAGCAGGTGTGAAAGTCGAGTAGATAACCGTTCGGCTGTTTGTTGTGAGTGGAGACTTTCAGCGTCTAACCTTTCTTGTGTTTGTTGACGGACGTTCTTTGATACACAGAGGCGGGTGTGTATCTTCGCTCCGACAAGATTGTGATTCGAGTCAAGTTTAGGTCCTCGGAACATACGTAAATTTAGAATACTGGCGACATGTCTTCCGTCAATCACAATATGTATGATCAATTTAATTGCCCGATTTTTGATCCGGCGACAGTCATGTAGGTAGTATAATAGATTTCTTTTGTACGAAATAGCCTCAACTCAGCGTTGATTGAAAAACTTTGCTTTGATGCAGATTGTGACGAGACGTTCATCCATCGAAGTGAATGCCTGTACCCGCCGATGGAGTCCCGCTCTCCTTATAGTAAATGTCACAAGGACCTACTCGCTTCCGTCCTTGTTCCGTCCACCTCATTTTTGTGCTGTCAGCCCTTAATATAACGAGCACATCAACCAGCTGGGCAGCGGCACCTTCCCATTTAAGGGATCGAACAGGTGCCTGACCTCGAATCGTGATCATTAAACCATTTGCGGTGATCGCACAACCGCAGGGGTGATCGCCTTTAAACGCCTTCTCACTTTAGCTCGCTAGGATACTTGATCTAAAACTGAAAGTCGTGAGCTACGTGAATAACATGGAATCCTTTCTGGCCACTCCCAGGTGAATGACAATCAAAAACATTCCTCACTCGCCCTCGACAGGGAATGTGAATACCTCCGGGCGGAAGTCTAACACAAAATTACAAGCAGGTGCTACTTTGGACTGGGTAGACAATTGAAAGGTCGGTTGGTCGGTTCTAACATCTGGATGACCGTAATGGGTTAAAGACGAACCAGCAACCGGTAAATAAACTAAAACGAAACTAAACGAAAGAAAGCTCTTAGAAGGACACTTAATTAAAAGTACTAAAAGCGGTTGAAGAGCGCAAAAAAAAAACAAGAAAAAAAGAAAAAATTAAAAAACTTTAACAACAATCATTTTGTTGTTCTGCAGACAGGGATGCATTGGAGCAAATACAGATTTTCTCTTTTTTTTGTTTTTGTGCCAAAAGAAGTCGTGGCCATAACAAAGTGAATGAACGCCTCAATACTAACTCGCAGTCTCTCAGTCTCTCGGATGCTCTGCCAACACCGCTCCGCCGCCGACCAACACTGCGCCACACACAATACGAGTATATTCACATCAAACCCACCAAATTGTTCCGTTGCGAAATTACAAACTGCCAAGCAGCTGAAAATTAAATGGAACGCCGCTTGGCCGCGGCAGCATCAGCATCAGGCGGAATCGCAGTGCTGATGGCGGCGGTGGCGATGATGCGCATTGAGGTGCCACATTGCCACACGTATGTGGCACGAAGAAGGGTGCGCATGTGCAACACCAAAACAGGAGCTTTGTGTGATTTTTTGGTTACTTTTGTTTTTGTTTTTTTGGTGCTTTAAATTCTATGTGCCACTTGAAGCAATGATTAACGGCGTGCCAGAAGCAAAGTGAAACTGCAGCAGCATGCGGCGGTGGTAAGTAAGAGCGGTTGACTGTTGAATACATTTCCGCAGCGTTTGCTACCGTGTACAATCGCACCACAGAACAATGCAGCAAATTACCTTTTCCGCTAAAAGAAAAGGCAAAAATCAACATTAAGTACAACAAAAAAAAAAAATCAGTGAAGAGCTGAAATTGTTGGCAGCGGTAAATGCGGCAGTGAACACGATAATTGCGCACGCCGTTGCAAATTACATGCAACAAGCCACAAAATATCCGACCCCAAACGGTCGCAAGCAACAGTAGCAAAGCCGAGCCGACCAGTCGAGCAGCCGAGGAGCTGAAGAAGCTGCGGTGGGGTTGGAGATGGCAATGCTAGTCGGAACAGTCCGCTTGTAAGCAAATCAGTGTCGACGTTTGAGTGGCGGCGCGGCTGCACCCAACTTAAGCAGCTTCCAGTTAAAATTTAATTTGGGCAACAATTTGTGGTAGTACATCCCGACCGGCGGTGGCACTTACGAACACTGGTGAAACTGGCTACTGTCATGCTGTTGCCAGTAATCGGCTGAGTGCCCTCATTTAGCTCCTTGGTGGAGCTACCGATGCTGATGGTGGCGATGATCATTTCAATGGCAGCTGCAACAATTCAAATCAAAAGCAGCAACAAAACATTGCTAAAATACACTTAACTACATACTCATACATTCTCGTATGTGAACTCACAAGCGAATTGCGACCAGAATATCAGAATATTTTTTGGGGGTGCGAGAATTCAAATAATTTGGTGTTTAATTTATGAGCGACAACGTCGCCGCGCCTCGTTCATCAGCTGGTTGCGTTGTAATTTTTGGTAGTTAAGACGCACAATAAAATTAGCCATGCTCTGCCATGGGCACGCCTTCTGTACGCATGCGGCAGCAACGTGCCCAATTTCTCTTTAACTACATAGTACTTTAGCCGCTGGTTGCACGCGTTGCAAGCACAGTGTGCACTCAACTCAGCGCTCGCGGCGCTGTCATACACATATTGCTTTTAAAATTTATGCACTTGCAACATACACCTATGTATTTATCATGCGTAATTGACCACGTTGCACAAACTAATTACTTTCATTATGTGGCTGTATGAGCAACAGCGCAACAATCACTTGCCACAAGCAACAAGTGCTGATGCCAGTCACTTTTCTGGGTGAATAATGTCACACAAGACCATGGATTTTGTGGCACTTGGAGGGCGCTGCCGATATTAGGGCGGCATGTGTTTGGTAATTATTCGAACATAATAAATATTTGCGACCTAAATATTTTTTCATTGATATTCGAACGGCATTTACGAAAGCGTATGGACAAAGCTGGCGGAGAGAAAACTTTGGAAACTCTTTTGCTTAGCTCTTTAACCTCTTTGGTAAAATGCATTGTTGCCAAATTTCACATTGGACATTCGTAAACTCGATGAGGGTACTTACTAACCGGGCTTTGGAGCCTTAAAACCGATCTAACGCGTAGATTACACTTAGGCCTGAATAAGACCCATGGTGATGCCACAAAAACTTGATATCCAACCATTTCGAATTTCTAATATACCTCATTAGATCCATGACTTTAACTTCGATAGACCATCCGGCAGTAGCGTGCCAAAATTCCAAAACGTAGCACTGCTCAAAGCGGGACGGTCGCATGGATTTGGGTGATCATTTTCTCCGAGATATGTTATAAGGAGCCGCTAATGTCTCTGGATGTTGCACTATCAGACAACGGCCTTTCAGGACTCTTATTATTTGGACATGTCGCTCTTTTTAAGGAGGATATAACATGCCGCGGCGGCCGCGATAGCCGAGTGGTTAGCATTGCGTACTGACATTCGGAAGACTCGGGTTCATTTCCCAGTGCCAGCAACATCCAAAAGGTATGGAAAATTAATTTAAATAAAAAATTAAGTTAAATTTTCTAATTGCGGTCGCCCCTCGGCAGGGAATGTCCACCCCTCCGAGTGTATTTCGGACATGAAATGAAAGGCTCCTCGTAAAAAACCGTCAGCCGTTCAGAGGCGGCTTAGTATAAACTGTAGGTCCATCCATTTGTTGGAAAAACATCAAGACGCAAAACCACAAATTGGAGGAGGAGCTCGGCCGAAAAATCGTTTCAGCGGTTACAAAGCGCCAATTATATATATATATAACATGCCATATTTTATGTTCTCATCTTTCCCAGATTTTTTTGGTTTGCCTTCCACCTAGACGCCGCCTGCTTATATGTAAATTCCTTGAGAAGTAACTTGTAAGTTGCAGAATGTTTTCTTTATCAAGAAGAATCCGTTTGATCGCACCTTTCCCAGCAAGCTCATTCGGCTTACAGTTTCCCTTGATGTCCCTATTATCAGGGAACAACGTGAGAGACAGTCTGTTCTTTTTAGCCTCATCTACTGTAAACGTCGACGATAGTCTGGCAAAAATTTGGAAATCGGCGTAGGCAAGCTTTCCATTGCTACCTGACTGTCGCTAAAAACGAAGATATCTTTAACTTTAAAGCAGGCTTAGACTTGTTTTGCTGCCTCCATTTCCGTCTGAAAGACACTGCTATGCCAGGTAGCCTGAAAGACATTTCCTTGGGAGGATTTCTTGAATATACACCACCGCCAACGATACCTTCAAGCTTTGATCCATCCACGTATTGTTTCAGACTGCCAACTAGAATGTGGTAATTATAGTTCCATTCTTCCTTGCTAGGGATTTGCTTTCTGAAGAAATTTTCAGTGAAAGTAAGTGGACCATATCGATCTGTATCGCTTGGTATAAATTCGTATATATCCAATATGAGCTGTGTGATCCAATGACGACGTGAGCCTAACATCTGTAAAAAAATATTTTTCTTAAAGATTATCTAATTTTTTTGAAGGGTCAAAAACCAATCACCTCCTTTCAAATAGATAAGAATATGTCTGTCTCCTCCAACAAAATTAAATTCATTAAAATCATTTAAATCACTTGAAAGAGTAGAAGACGAAAGGCGTTTCAACACTTTTTGATATGAAGTTCCACATATGTAGATCCATTAAAATAAAATAAAACTCAAATCAATAACGACAATTTTCAACGTAACCTCACTCTTTTTTTAGAGATTCAGATCAGTCGCTTAAAAAATCGTTGTTGATGAAAATGTGATGTTAAACTTGCGATATCGAAATTTCTTATTAGTACCAACATTTTCTGAAATGAAGAGTCTATTACCTTTCTAGTGCCGATTCGGTATAGTCCCATAACCTTTCAAAGGAAAACTTGCTCTGATATCTCTACAATATTAGTCCATAATTCTTAAAAAACAGAGTTTAAAATTTTGTTTTTCAGTAAAAAAGCATGCAGAATTCTATGTTTCCCCATATTTTGAAAATTTAGAAAATATTAACTAAAAATTTGACGCTACCAAAAGCCCTTTCTATGACTATGTAAATTTATTCCATACATGCTTAATATTCCATTTGCACTCTTGCGCCAAAATGTAGGCAACATTTTTTGACTGACTTTTTTGTATAGAATTCTTAACCATTTAATCGCCTCGGGCACTTCACAACAATCACAATCCATTTAAAAAGAGACGTTCACATGGAGGGTCTAGTTATACAAGGCTTAGTACAAAATATACCATTATTTTTGCAATAGCTGAATAGATTAGTGATCTGCATCTTTTGTTTTACTAGAGCCATTGCATCACACTAGATGGTGTTAAAAATATGATATTTTGTACTTAAAAAGATAATGAAAGAAGAGCTGATCACTTAACTTAGTAGTATTTGAGTGCATCTCATAGATGGAACCCAGCAAAGAGTAATTTATCTTAAATTTTTCTTCGATACTAACTAAAGTCGGGATACTGTAACGGTCAATCGTGCCACAATTTTGGTTTCGTCGATTTCATTCCAGTAATTTTTATCTAAAAAATGCTCCCTAAATGGACTACATTTTACTAGACCTACGTCGAGATGACTGTACTTAAGCAAATCTAAGTTATTCATGCAACTTAACTGAACTAAAATTAGCAAAAGTGACGGTCCTGATTTGATATAAAGAAATCTGGAGGCATCGAATTCAGTATGAGGGACTAAGCTGTGGTAAGGAAACATCGTATATTAAAAATTCCAATTTGAGAAAAATCATATAAGTAGTTAAATAATCATCGGATTGAGTCTCTCTATGTTGCTTTTCCTTGCTTAGCATCTCTCTTGTATTGAAGTTTTACTTTTTTACTGTTCACTTACAAGATTTCCAATACATACATATGTATGTATGGTACATACATGCTTATATAGCATACATAACAGCACTTAAGGGAATTAATGCCAGCGCATGCGCGAACAACTGATAAAACAACAAGGACCACCAGGCGCGCACATAATCAGGACAGGACTCAAAGAAACTTATGTAAATATGTACATACACTCACACATATAAGAGTACACACATTATATATGCTTATCGTAACAGTGATAAATTAAAATTTGTTGAAAAAAAAAACTCGTTAAACAATCAATCCAAGAAAAAATTGTTTAAAACCAAATCGTTTATGTTGATTGTGAGATAAATTGAGAACAAATGAGGCAGGACGGAAAGAAAAAAATCACTTATGTACAATATGTATGCACGTACAATAGATGTGTATGTACGAGTGTGTAAGCAATCTGAAGTCATTAAGTGTGCGCCCGACAGATTCCCCAGAGAAATCTTAGCGAAATTTTCATTTGTTTTTGTGTCAATACATTCAGCCATGCTTACTGATTAACGTCGCTTGATTACTCGTCTTCGCGTGTGATGACTCTGCGACACTCACTGATTGCTTATCTGCAAACGAGCAGCAAAGCGCAGGAGTAGGAAAATGTGGCAAAGAAGCGCATGCGCTTATCAGCTGCGATGTCCTTTTTTTGTGTGCCTCTTTTTTGAATGAATTCTCAATGACCCACAGGAATTCATTTAACATTTCCACGTAACAGCGTTGATGAGCTGATTGGGTTGGGTGGCTGGAGACGCTTGGTAGACGCATTGATGAATGTTTGTTGCTCGCACTTCGCTGTAGGTACATAATTGTTGCAGCAGAAAGCAACAACAAACAAACAGAGCACACATACATAGCTCAGTACAAGCAGTGTGCAGTGTGTAGCCGAGGGAGCCAGCCATGCTTGAGTTGCTGTAAATGGATTTTTTCCTGCCTTTCATAATTTCATTGGAAACATATTGTTGCTGCTGCTGCTGCTTCGGCCGCTCCCGTCGCTGACTCGTATTTATTTAGGCTGCAATTGCACGCTTCATTAGGCTCATCGCTTATATTTATTTATGGTATGGTTGTTTTTGTTGTCGCTGTTGTGTTGCGTCGTCGTGATTCAGCATTTCATCAACACTTGCACTATGCGCTTGGGTTTCCCACACATTCCAAACGAGACGGTGCAACGTGCACGTGTTCAGGTCCTTCTTGTGTCCTTTGCACTGATAAAAAAAAACAACAAATATGCGCATTATAAAACACAATAACAACAACAGCAACATGTTGTGAGATAAAAAGCAGTGCATTTTACATTCCTGCGCTGCAACAAAAACGCACACACGCACACGCATTATTATTGTTGTTGTTGTTTTTGTTTTTGTAATTTTTGTTGTTGTAATTTTTGTTGTTATTTTACACAACCTCTATTCCCACAACCATTAAATAATTAACAAACCTTTTACAACCAACTCACCAACTCAACTCCACTGAAACTCACAACTCGAGCTCAGAGCCCCGAGCTCCGAGCTCACTGCAAATCAACTCTGCTTTCGTTGTGCTTCTCATTTGTCTCCATCCACAAATTTCTCAAACATTTTCCTCATTCTTATTCTTGCTGCTTCTGCTGCTGCTGCTGCTGTTATTGTTGTTGCTTTTATCTTGATTACCGGCTGGCGCGCTGACTGGTTGCTTGATATGTATGTTTGGTGTGAAAGAAATCGTAAACAGCCAGACAACCACCATAACTACCGCCTACGAGCCTGTTGCACAGCTCTCTTTATGATTATGTGTGTGTGTGTGTGTGTGTGCTTCATCATAATCTTTTACTTAACAAACTACTTCGGCAAGACAACACATTCTTGTTGTTGTATTTGTTTCTTATGTGGCACTCATCATCCGCATCTCTTTGTTGGTGAGGCAAGTTGAAATTGTAGAAAATGCACGTGTGCAACATGGATATCAGTACATATGTATGTATGTATGTATGTATGTATGTGTGTGTGTATGTACTTTGAAAAAATCATGTCAGACAAAAATGCCTGTAAATTTCTTGGTCTGTTGACATTCTGGGAATTGTGTGTTTTGGCTTTGAGGTGTGCCGCTGTAAGATAACCAAAATAATGACAACAACAACAACAGCAACAACAACAACAATCGAGACTACACTACACCGAGAAACAATGAAAAAGGGATTGTTCCAGCGAGTGCAAAGTGCAACTAAGAAAAGAAATAAGGCAAGAACAACAACAGCAACAACAACAACACAGAGATAATGAAAAAATGTTCGCCGACTGAACTAATGAGCCAATGAATGGTTGAGTAATTGGCGCATATAAATATTTTTACTTCATTCAAAAAAAAAAAAAAAAAAAAAAACAGGAGGAAAAATTAATTTGCTTGAGCATTCTGGTTATGTAAATGCAGTTAAAAGGATTTAAAATACATTTATCATTTTTTTAAATACGGCATATACAATCTTAAATTGAAATTATTTAAATTAGATTTTGATAAAACATTACAGTAAAAATACTTCGGTCTCCTGTAGAGTACTCGTATATTCAGAATTTTTCAGTGGCATTTTTACCCAGGCAGAGATATTTAATTATCTCCCTCTCTGCATGTTTTCACAAACTAGTTGATTTTCCATGATTTTTCATGTTGGAGTACGGTTTTTTTAGTACGAAATGTTAACTGTTCGATTATGCATCAGTTTCATATTAGTTAAATACTAGTTCACTCAATTCCTAATTCGTAGAAATTAAAAATATTCTTATTCTCTGACCACTCGACTTCCGGGACTATACGAGGAATGTCAACTCTCAGCGTTATAGTGGAAATGGAGGTTTTCACATTTCTGGTGGTTTACCAACAAATAGCGAACTAAAGGTTTTTGGCAAACATTTTTAGGTTCTTACGCGATTGTAACGCATAAGTAGTATATGAAGTGAAAAGTCTAGGTAAATCCTTTCAACAATTCATTAAGCACCTCGACAACTTTTAAAGTCATCAGAAATATTCCATATGCATTGAGAGTATATACATACATACGTATACGAAAATTTACTATTTTTTCAAGTATTACTTCCAGATTTGTACAATAAATATGATAATTATCCCTTTCATGTACATGAAATGGTATATTAAATTCAGTCCGAAGTATGTAAGGACCAGAAGGAGAGGAGATAGGCCCATCAAAATGTATATCGATCGGTTCAGAATCGGTCCCTCTGCTTGTGTGCAAACTAGTCCCTCTGTTTTTGAGTTATTTCAACCAACTTGGTAAACAGATGCATTGGTAAATTCAAACCAGAGTTTGTTGGAACTGGTCAGATTGGCCACTATAACATACATACATATTAGGTCAAGTAAAAAGTTTGTGTACATTTGTCCGATTTAAGTCAAATATGCGCCGTTTTCTTCGTTAACTTGTTGCCAACGAGATGCCAATTTCATTACACCCCTCTCGTAGAAGGCTGCGTCCCTATTGGTAAAAAAACTCGAAGAGCCAATTTACACAGGCCTTTCTTGAGGCCAACTTCTCAACATTAAGCGCGTTCGCCATGGACAGGAAAAGATGGTAATCACTTGGTGCCAGGTCCGGACTATAAGGTGGGTGCATTAGGGCCTCCCATCCGAGCTCCTGGAGCTTCTGGCGTGTGACCAAAAACGTGTATGGCCTGGCGTTGTTCTGATGGAACACAATTCGGCCTCTGTTGATCAAAGATGGCCTCTTTTGGATGAGTGTTGCCTTCAAGCGGTCCAGCTGTTCGCAGTTGAGAGCCGAATTGAGCGTTTGGCCATAGGGGAGCAGCTCGTAGTAGATGATTCCTTGCCAATCCCACCAAACACACAGCAAAACCTTCCTGGCCATCAATCCTGGCTTGGCCACCGTTTCCGCTGGCTCACCGCGTTTCGACCACGACCGATTTCGCTTGACGTTGTCGTAAGTGATCCACTTTTCATTGCCAGTCACCAAACACTTCAGAAATGGGTCGATCTTGTTGCGATTCAGCAGCGATTCGCAGATGGAAATTCGGTCCATCATGATTTTTTTTGCGTTAGTTCGTGTGGCACCCAAACATCGAGCTTCTTTTTGAATCCAAGGTTATGCAAACGGTTCGAAACGGGTTTCTGGTTTATCTATAGTTCCTCAGCAATTAAATAAGTGCTCACGTGATGGTCTGTTTCCATTATTTCCATGATTTTATCGCAATTTTCGACGGCAGACCTCCCGACGCGTGGTGCATCTTTGACATCGAAATTACCGGAACGGAACCTAGCAAACCACTTTTGTGCTACACGTTCGTTTACAGTATCGGGCCCATAATCTAAATTAATTTTTCAGCCGCTTTGGTTGCTTTTTCGCCTTGATCGAAGAAAAACTGTAAAATATAACGAATTTTCTCTTTGATGGTGTTCATCTTTGACGAGCGCTCACAACGTACTGAGTCAATCAATCGAAAAACTGTCAAAGACAAACTTTTAGCGCGAATAAACACGTTTTCAGCGCCGTATATTATGGTAAGACGCGACACGTAACACTAGTACTATGGACAATAACGCCATCTCTTAGATTAAAACCGAACGAACTGATTACTTGACCTAATATTACACAAATTGCTTAGTTGCTTACTGATAGCCACATGACTCTTTAGGCAGAATTCTCCACAACAACCCAATCATACAGTGGCGGACTAAAGTCTACATACGATCCATTTTTTGGGAATTCAACCCGTCCTATAGCTTTCACAGAAAAAATAATGATGCAGTTTTGTTTTAAATTCAAGTATATAACAAAAACTAAAATTTCTCATTTATTCAACATTAACTTTCAAAGTTATTAACAAAAAATGGAAAAAAGGCACTGACAAAAGTGAACATACGATTTTTTGCTTAGCTATTCTAGGTAAGCATATTAATTTTAATAACTAAGTTAATATTTTGTTGGGCCACCATGCGCATCGATCACCGCTTGCAAGCGTCTAACATTGAAAAAAACCAAATTTTCCAGCTCTTCTCCTGTAATGTTTTGCCACTCTTCTTGAAGTTTCTCTCTGAGCTTTGATGCATTACTTATAGGGTGTTTTCGAATTTTCCGCTCCAATATTTTCCATACGTGCTATGTAATATTCAATTCCGGACTTTGTGGTGATGAGTGCAACTGCCGCGGAGCATAATGCAGCAGCCAATCCTTTACAATTTGCGCTGTGTGCTTAGGATCATTATCCTGTAGAAAGATCCAGCTCGAGCCAAGGCACAGTTTGTCCACAGATAACTTCAAATTATTTTCCAATATGGTCTTATACTCGAAGCGATCCATATTTCCTTCAATAAAGACCAATTTACCCACCCCAGACGCTGCAACTGCTCTCCAATCCATGACACTCCCACCACCATGCTTTAAGGTCGAAATAAGGTGCCTGGGATCCATGGCAGTAATAGGTTTTCTCCAAACTTTTGCTCTGCCATCGCATCCAAATATGTTATATTTTGACTCATCCGTAAATAGTACGCTTTTCCAGAACTCATGATCCTTCTTTAGATGCTTTTTAGCGAACTCCAACCGATGTGCGCGGTTTTTCTCGCTTATGAGAGGCTTCTTGCGAGGAGTTCTGCTGTAGAATCCTTCGTTGTTAAGAGTTCTTGTTATTGTGCGTAAGTGCACAACAATTTGGGATCATTTCGCTAGCTTCTGGGCCAAATTGGTAGCATGTACCTTGGAATTTTGGCTTACTTTATTACGGATGAAAGAGATGTCCCTATGGGTAAGCTTCTTTGGACGGCCACTTCACGGCTTGCTCTCGAACGAGCCCGATTCTGCAAGTTTTTATAAATTGTTTTCACCGTCGCTTTTCTTAAATTTAACAATTTAGCTATTTTGCCGAACGTTTTCTTATCATTTCTGTGTTTTATAATCAATTTTTGCACAGCCACCGGGATTTCCGTTCCTGACGACATTTTCGCGATTGTATTTCTTTTTTCAAATGATGGAAAACAATAAAGATAAAGCCAAATACCAAGAAAAGTATAGAAAGAAAAAAAAAAACGGTACTTGACCGCTGAAAACAATAGCTGAAGTAATAAACGAAACAAATTAATGAAACGTATGTTCACTTTTGTCAACGGCTTTTTTGAGTTTTTTGTTAATAACATTGAAAGTTAATGTTGAACAAATATGAAATTTTCGGTTTTGTCTTACAATTAAATTCAAAGCAAGACTACATCAATACTTTTCGTGTAAAAACTATGGGATGGTAGGGATTCCAAAAAAAGGGGTCGTATGTAGACTTTAGTCCGCCACTGTAGGTTACCGCGGTGTTTAGTATGATCGCTACGATGGAGCGTTATATTTGGCTTATAATCCCTGTTTTTCTTTCGCCTTGTTAAGAATTTTAACCCTTATGGTTTCAAATTTCTACCAAAGCTTATTTTACTGATCTTCTACCATTCACTTGGCTTAGGAACTCTTGGATCAATCTACGCTTTTATTTTCAATGGATTAAGTCATATCGTAGGCGAATAAAATTTTATAGACAGTGCTCCCTAATAAACCGTAAATGTCATCATAAATTGTTGGTTTAAGTAAAGAAAGGCCACCCAATTCGTTTTATGTGAATAAGATCGATAAAATTAAAATTGAAAAATTACTTTAGCTGAGGGATGAGTGAGAAATGAATAAGGCGAAATTACATCAAACGCTTTCTTGCTTTCTTTTCTTTCTTTTTTCAATTTCCACTTCACAATTTGAGCAATGAAAAAGTGTTTTACATTACAAAGGAAGAGAGTAAAAATAAAAGCAATCCCACTGACCACACAGGTTGCCACAGCTTGAATGAAGGAGAAGCAGTAAATAGGAAAAAAGAAAATAGAAAATTACCATAGATACACTTTCTAGCGTTTATTGATTTTTTATGAGGCGCGCACCTGAGGCTTAGTTTTTAAAGCTGTACTCTCCACTGATGCTTCTTCTTCTTCCACCGTTAATAGCTCGTTGCATACGAGCTGCAAGCGATTAAATTCAACTTGACATTCATTAATAATGAAAATCGAGGAGATAAAATAGATGCGTTAAAGTTCGAGCGCTTGGAATGCAACAAAAACAACACAACAACAAATGACTTCATACAAAATCCAAAAAAAAAACATTGAAAATAAAAAAAAAATTGTCTCAAGGTCTTTGCAGTTGTCGGCTGGAAAGCTTCCAAACATCAAAAGTGACTTTGGCCCTGGCAGCTACAAACAGCCAAAGACGCGGCTTATTTTTTGAGAAACAAATCAAAACAGCGCATAACATATATGTACACATAGCATGGCTTAAAGTTGGCGTTTTTATAGCCGTGTTCGCCGCCGAAAATAACAACAAAAACAAAAAAAAACGAAAAAAGTGCCACATCCAATCGCAGCCAAACAGCCGGATCGTTTAACGTTTTAACTTTGGTACACAAATCTCATGCAGGTGTTCAAAACGAGCACAAACAAACAAACAGACATATGTACATATGTACTCTTATGTACCTAAATACAAACGGATGAGCATGCATACAGATGTGCGTGTTTTAAAGTAGGCTTTTAAGCATAACTAAAATATGCATAAGCACTGAGTGAAGACCAGCTGAGACCGCGGGTTAAGGAGGCAGGCAAAAGCGGATTGGCGTGCAAACAAACCCAAAGACTTGAGCAACAAACTTGCGTTTCAGTTAGCTAGCTGAGCTTATTGGTTTGGCGCTTGGCGTTGGTAATGGAATTGAAAACAAAAAACAAAATATTCACGGCAAGTTGATCTTGAACAAGACTATAATGGAAACTAATCCAAAACGCATTTCTTTTCATTTTTTTTAACTAAAATGATGAAGTTAATTAATAAACAATAATAGGTATGTCTGTACGAGTATGTCTAGTAAAAAGTAATTCATTATTTTTGCATTCAGTTTAAGAAAACCCCTGTCTCTATTGAGACAATCGGTTTTCAAAAGCTTCTCTTGAGGCCAATTTTTCACCAGACACATCTGCAGACAAAAAAAACAGAAGGAGGTCGAGATGAGTGAATATGAAGAGCTTGAGAAACTGGCAGACAAGGGTAATGCTCGAAAATTCTATGAGAAGATACGGCGGCTTACAGAAGGTTTCAAGACCGAACACAAAGAGATGATCTGGCAACCGATGCCCAGCGCATATTGAATTTATGGAGAGGACACTTCTCCAGCCTGCGGACTACCGACAGAACTATTCAAACATGGCGCTGAGCTGACAAGGTGCAAGCATCACTTACTTTACTTAATATGGTCGGACGAAAGCATGCCCGATGATTGGAATTTAAGTGTGCCCTGCCCAATCCAAAAAAAAGCCCATTTACCCTCGGATAAGCCTCCTTAATATCGCATATAAGGTCCTGTCGAACGTATTGTGTGTGAATGACTAAAGCCCACCGTCGACAAACTGATTGGACTTTATCAATGTGGCTTTAGACCATGCGCCAAATCTTGGAGAAGATCCGTGAAAAGAGAATCGACACACAGCACTTCTTCGTCGATTTTAAGGCCACCTTCGACAGCACGAACAGGAGCTGCCTTTAGGACGCTATGTCTGAATTTTTTTCTCCGCAAAACTTATACGGCTATGTGAACTGACGTTGAGCAACACTAAAAGCTACGTCAGGATCGGGAAGGACCTCTCCAAGCCGTTTGATACCAAAAGGTGATTCCTTCTTTAATTTTTTGAGGATATTGACATTAGCGGCTTCAACAACCGCGCCGTGAGTTCTGCTTTCTCCAGACTGGATAAGGAAGCGAAGGATGTGGGCTTGGTAGGGAACGAGGGCATCGCTTTCGCAACTCGATCCCACGTCACTGTTGACAGCCATAACTTTGAAGTCGCAGATAACTTCGTCACTCTTGCCAACAGGTGCTACTTCGGACTGAGTAGGCAATTGAAAATTAAAGTCCTCTATCGGCGAACGAAAACCAAACTCTAAAAGCCACTTATCGTTTCCGTTCTGCTATGTGGAGCGGAGGCATGGACGATAACAACATCTGATGAGTTGGTGTTAGGAGTTTTTCGCGTTCTGTGTGGCGTTTCTTAATAAAACCCCATGCCAGCCAGCTTCAGCTCACCCATTTACAGTAAAGTCCCGACCTTCGTTGTCAGTGATGCCATCGATCATGAGATTAAGCCAACCTCAGGCATGAGTGGGACCAGCAAACATGCAACATCGCATGAACATTTGACTGTAAAAAAATTTGTTCCTGTTAGATTCCACACAACTTGTCAATTGCTCAAAGAAAAAGGCTTGTGTCGTTTGGTCGAGAGAAAGAGAACTACTTTTTTCCCGTACGTAAAAAATTAACTGAGATCTCAACATTTTTCGACACCTGTAGAGGCAGTTGATGCGTTCTGAGCGAATGTTTTTGGAGATACCTCCAGGCCTATGGTCCCAGACTATCTTTGAATTAAAATCATTAAC
This sequence comes from Ceratitis rosa, assembly GCA_037013455.1. NCBI lineage: Eukaryota > Metazoa > Arthropoda > Insecta > Diptera > Tephritidae > Ceratitis > Ceratitis rosa. The sequence continues at coordinate 15,668,685 of JAWMAG010000031.1, forward strand.
CAGTGATCTTTTACATGGGCCGCGAAGTTCGTCTTCTTTATAACTGATACAGGTGCGGCTGAGGTGATTATAGAGGGGTCTACAATAGCACGTCAGTTATTTTTTATTTTTGCTTTTTGACCCCAATAGAAGTCACTATAAGAACTCAGGTCCCTCCCAATTTCATATATCAATACAGAGGTCTCCTTGTTCCTCTTGGAGAGATTTGGCCTATCTGCGTATCATCATTTAGTCAGTTTAGCTACTGTCTCTGAACTCAACCCTCGTAAACTCCAATCCTTCTACCAGCATATTTAAAATTTAGCCAAAATCTCCAAACTGCTGTCGCTGAGTATTTGGCAACAAATTATTAAATACGCGCAATATACGTGTATGTATGTATGTACATATGTAACTATATTGGTACTAGTATGTGTTTCGTACATAAAAAGCTAACAATATGTCGCAGTGGCGTAATAAAAGCGGCTTACAGCATTCTCTAGTCCCATAAACAGACAATAAAAATGGACAACAAATGCGTTGAAAACAAATCACAAGCACACCCGCCCCAATTACCAACAACAAAAACAACAATAACAGTACAAACAGCAACAAAAAAAAGCTACAATGCCTTTATTTGTTGTTGCCAGTTACTGTTACCATTGTTGTTGTTGTTTTGACTTCTCTTTCGCGGTTTGGTTGCGGCTACAAACCAAACACGTATATATGTACATATGTATGTTTATGTGTGGCTTATTACGATCCGACGCGAACGACTGTCCAAAGCTGATCTCGAAATTTATGTTCACCACACACACAACCGACGCCACCACCACAAACACTACAAACACCACAGCCATCAGTATCAGCTCCAGCCATATCATTGCTCCACCTCAGCAACGACCGCCGACGAGCGGAAGTTTACTTTGAGTGATTTTTCTTGAATTTTTGTGCCTTACCTGTGTGTTATGTGTTCATATATGTGTATATGTGTGTATGTGTGTTGTATGTTTGACATGGTTTTTTTTTTTGTGAATTCAACGCAAATGTTGCAGGTGTGCTTGCCACAATGTCTTGTATTGTTCATTCATTTGTTGTACAAACATTTTTCAACTCTTTCATTTCTTAATGAATTTGTGGTTGTTTGCCTTTTTTCGTATTTTATTTTTTACTGCTCTTTGTGGGCGAAATATCGGACTTGGCAGTTAGAGCTTCAATGCAGCTGTGCTGAAGTGAGAGTACGAGTATACTTAGGTATATGACTGAATCTCTCGAGTTGATAGTTTTGGGCAAATAACGAACATTTTTATTAAATTTGAAATTTTTGGGAATTTCTTCTGTTACCTATATATGTACGCGCATCCCCCTGCGGGTTAGGGGTTCAAGAATTTACCCGTGGTAAGGCATGAATGTCGTAAGAGACGACTAAAATCCCATAGTTCCCGCGACAGTCGGGTCTTTACCATATACCGGAACGACCCGGATTTTTTTATCCGGCCAAGGACTGTCACTCCCGCAACATTCTCCAAAAATTACTTTGAGGAATACTTTTACGGTTACAACAGCAACAACAACATGTACATGCATCAACGATGCATAATAAGCTACCCAGTTAGGACTGCGTGAAACTCAGTTCAGTTTCTTCCGCAATTCGTGGTGTCCATTTGGAGGTTTTTCCTAATAGTAGAAGCTAAGTTATTAAAGCGTCTTAGGGAGGCTGATATAGTGTGCTCTTGCGCAACCTGGATACTTGAGCTACCCTTGAGCAAAATGCATTATCCAGCCCGCGTGGAGTCTTGGGTGACAGCTAAAATTGAGGAAGCGTCAGTGGAGCCACTTGAACAAAGTTGGTTTAGCTAAATGGTTAGTTGAAGTCTAACTGGAAAGTCTTTTCATTAGTACTGCGAGGCTGCGAACGGCCACCGCTCTTGAAGTAAGCAGCTCGCTATACCAATAGGTAAAAAAAAATAAGTTTTCGCCTAGCTACAATCTTGCTGGGTTTGGGACCCGCCCCAATAAAAAGTTGTAACACGTCTCGGATTAGATACCCCCCTTTGGATGACGAGCCCCGCACGATTTGAGATCATGCACCTGAAATGTCCGGTCCCTTTATTGGGAAGATGCCGCTACCCAGCTGGTTGATGTCCTCGTAGAAATTAAGGATGACATCACCGCCGTCCAAGAAGTGCGATGAATGGGACAAGAACGAAAACTTGTAGGTCTATGTGACATCTACTACAGCGGTTTTATAAAAGAACACATATTTGGTGTCGGATTTGTGGTGGGAGAGACTTTGTCGCCGAGTACTGGCATTCACTCCGGTGGGCGAACCTCTCGTGAGATTTTTTTTTTACATATCGCGGATTTACACCCACGCCACGACGGAAGAGAAGGATTATGTGACCCAGTATGGTCTTTTATGAGCGCCTGGAGCGTAATCATGAGTACTGCCACCGCCATGATGTGAAAATCGTGCTTGGCGACTCGAAAAATTCAGCCTCCACAACGCAACATTCCCAAATGGGTTGAGATTGATCGACTTCTTTGGCGCCCGAGATATGGCTGTCTGTAGTACTAGATTTCAGCACAAAAAAATTCATCAAGCTACTTGGCTCTCCTCCTATCGAGGAACTCATAACCAGATCGTTCATGTTGTGAAAGTCGGACGACATGTTTCCAGTGTTTTTGACGTGCGTACACTTCGAGAACCCAACACGACGACTTGGACCACTATCTTGTAGCAGCAATGATACGCACTCTCGAAGTTATAACTGTCAAAAGTAACATGAGAGGAAAGTCGCGAATGCTTTGTTTGATGTCATGATATATTTCGTCTTGTCCTCGTTCACTACCAAACCCATACGCTTCGCTTGCTTATCCAGTCTGGAGAAAGCAGAAATCATGGTATGGTTGTTGAGGCTAATGATGTTAATATCGTCGGCGTACGTCAGAAGTTGTAGACTTTTAGAGAATGCTGTACCCTCTCTATTCAGCTCTGCAACTCGAATTATTTTCTACAGCAATAGATTAAAGAAGTCATTCGATAAGAAGCCACCTTGTCTGAAACCTCGTTTGATATCAAGCGGCTCGGAGAGGTCCCGATCTTGCCGGAGCTTTAAGTATTGCTTAATGTCAGTTTATAAAGTCGTATACGTTTTTCAGGAACAGTAAGGGCATAGAGGCAGCTCTCTACTGTTGTCGAAGTCTGATTCAAAACGAAAAAATAGCGGGTGTTGATACTCTTTTTAAGAGTCTTTTCCAAAATTTGGCGCACGATGAATATCTGGTCAATAGTGGATTTACCAGGTCTAAAGCCAAACTGATAAGGAGCAGTAAATTTGTTGACGCTGGGCTTTAGTCAATCACAAAATACGCTTGAAAGGACCTTGCATGCGATACTGAGGAGGCGCCGACTATGAGATCCCTCTTTTGTGGTTTGGACAGAGTCCACCTAGGTTCGGGCATGCTTTCATATAAATGATTAACAAAATTTTTGTTTACACAAAGATTATAGTGAATGCTGCGCATTAATAGTCTTATAGATTTCTAAGCAAAACAATAAAAGTCATATTAAATGCAGGTTAAGCTTTTTGCACAGCCAGACTATGAGTCAGCACAGAACGACACGGCCGAGCCATATTTGCGTCAGTCTGTCAACGTCATCCTCCATCACCGCTGCAATGATCTTGAACGTGTCTGTCTACAACTGTGGGCGGCAATGACGAAGCATAAAATATTAAGTGTTTTTCTGTTTCGTTTTCATTTTTGTTTCTTTTTTGCATTTAAATTGCAAGCAAATGTCTGGACAGTTAATGGCATTCGTTCATACTCACTTATGGAAATTTACATATGTACATAAATGTAACTGCGGTGGAGGTGTGTAAATTTCAAGATCACATCATCATCTCAACTAGTTTTGCGGTGTTCACATGTTGAGGGTACCTTGATGTGTGTGTGTGTGTGTGGCTAGACGATAGCTGTAATCTTTTACAACCAACCTACAGAAGAATATCAAATTGCTAATCCAACAACATGGAAAGTACCAATAAAAATAAAGAAATTTGCGTTGAAGACGCTTAATGTGCACCTTATTTGTCAGAGCTAATATACTTAACCAAGGGTTTTCCGCGGGCGTGGTCTACAAATTTTTTGAGACCCGCTTAAGCAGCCCTAATCGAAAGTTTCACAAAGAGGGCGATCTTACAGTCTGCTCCAATTATCTTTGGATAAGTCGCCTTAATATCGCTTATAAGGTCCTATAGGGTGTGTTGTGTGTGAATGACTAAAGCCCACCGTCAAAAAACTGATTGGACTTTATCAATGCGGCTTTAGACCTGGTAAGTCAACCATTGACCAGATATTCACCATGCGCCAAATCTTGGAGAAGACTCGTGAAAAGAGGATCGACACACACAACCTCTTCGTCGATTTTAGAGCCGCCTTTGACAGCACGAAAAGGAGAGATAGGTTTTTCAGCAGGATTTATGGTCCCTTCCGAGTTAGGGGGTTGGAAACGGCAAATACAGCAGCCAATGGCTCGATGAGCTGTATGAGACATCGACACAGTTCAACGAATCAAGAAACAGCGGCTACGCTGTCTAGATCATATGGTTCGGTTGGATATGAATACTCCAGCATTGAAAGTTTTCGATGCAGCACCCGCCTGTGGAAGCAGAGAAAGGGAAAGGCCAGGTAGAGAAGGACCTGACTGTATTTGGTGTTTCCAATTGGTGTGAAACAGCGAAAAGAAGAAATGAGTGGCGCAATGTAAGCGCAAGCGGTGTCTACGCCAGTAAAGAAGAAGAAGAATAAGTTTAAACCTTCAAAAAAAAAACTTCCCAACCAGCTTTAAATTGAGCTTTGATTAAGGTGTGAAGAAATTTCGCCTTCTTATTTGCAGTTTGAAGGAGTGTGCGCGGTGTAGAGTTTACTGGGTCCAAATTCAGGGTATCGTGAATAAAAAATACCACCAAGTCCACAGGTTTGCAATGAACCCGGAGCATTCGTGAACTTTCTAATAAGAGAATGGTAGCTATCATGTTCTATAACCTCCCATAAAATAGCATTCTATTGCTTATGACACATTGAGGTAATTAGTAAGTCCAAATCTTCTCGAACGAAATTACAAAAACACTGATTTACAACTTCAAGAACTGTGAATGGAAACCTTTATGGCAATTAGTGTTGTAAAAAAGAAAACCAGGAAGCAGCCACACCTACGAACCAAGTAGAACTATAAAAAAATGATAAGGATGACAGCGTAGGAAGATGAAGAGAGTGGGTAATTTAATTGTGTGCACCGAAACGCATTAACAAACCGAAACACGTCATGGGACAACAATGCGGTTGGACGCTTTGTAAACATTCTTCTGAAAATACAAATACAACAAACAAACAACAATACAAGCAGACATGAAGGTGAAGATACCAAAATCAATAAAACTAAAATTACTTATACATGACGGCGATTGAGAATCGCGTTCTCGTCATGAAACAAACGAAGTACCCAAGGCACTTGCAGGGACGCGAACCATTACCTGCTGCGCCGCGCAGCAACAAATGACGAATAACCGTTGAGCATATGAAAACAACCATCAGCAAAAAGAAAAAAGAAAGAAAGAAAATAATAATAAAAGCAAAATGTATTAAAATGAAATGAAATGGTGGTATTTCATTTACTAAATACCCATACAAAAACAAAAAATGCGCTCCGACGATGGGACAAACAAGTGATCGTGTGAACGTACCAAACGCAAACGAAGAGATAAGCAATTGGAAAAAGTGACGGAACATATTCTTAGCCGGTTCTGTCTTGATGATGAGCAGCAAAGAATGAACGTCGCCAGGCAAGTCGTCAATGATGACTCAACTCGTAGCGATGCGCCGTTTAAATCTGAACTGACGATCGCGTACTGATCCACAGCACAGCTGAGGAGGCGCTCGTCGACATTAACGAGTCAGCCAGTAAACCAGTAATGCAGGTGTCAATTGAGCCACACAAAATCTTCCAAGTACTAAATGCCACAACAGCGATAGCAAGGACTATTAAATAAATTGTGTGGATGGCAAATAAAAGCAAAAACAACGCACAGTCGCGATCACAAACGATCGGTGACAGCAAATAAGAATTTCTTTGAAGCAGCAGACGAGCTGAAAAGGGGTTTTGATTCAATCAGTGGTTGAGAATCTGTTCAAAAATTCACACCAAATGACCAAATGAAGAACTTTCCAGCGGCAGATGAACGCATTGGCATCGGGTGTGCGGGATGTCTATGCGACCGTCGGTAAGATGTCAATCCGGCCTTAAATAAATCCCAAGGTAAACCAGGCTATGCACATACCAATCAATTGGGTATGTAACGGTTATTCGATTTCGGTTTCGAAAAGCTGAAAATAGCGTTTCTTTTTAAGCCTTCTATTTCAATCTTGGTTACGATAAGGATAGTTCGTAATCTGCTGTACGAGCATTTCAGAAAGCCTGCTAGTGTCCATCAGTCATTGATAAAAATCTGAGGAAAGGGACGCTTCTAAATTACATCTTTTCGGCACAAAAGGAAAGACAGTATACTGGCTCTGCAAGTCTTCAAAATTTCGGTAAAGCGACTGAAAATCCATGTCTCGGCTGGGAAGTATCAGTGTTTTGGACTTAAAAAGCTTGGTTCCGGTAAAGCTAATTTAAAAACCTTAATCAAGAGTGGTTAGCATTGCGTACTGCCATTCGGAAGGCAATGGTTCGAGTCCTGGTTCGACCAACATATAAAATTATAGGATATTCGCCCTTCGGCAGGGAATGCCAAGTCCTCCGAGTGTATTTCTGGCATTAACTTCTCATAAAACTCCTTGGGCCGTTCGGAGGCGGCTTGAAAAACTGTAGGCCCCTCCATTTGTTGGGAAAACATCAAGAGGCATACCACAAACTGAAGGAGGAGTTCGGCCGAAAATCGCTTAAGCGTCTACAATATATACGAGTAATTCCGCCACCAGCTGCGGTAATCTCGGCTAGTTACTATCGCATTAACCAGTCTACAATCACCACTGAATATCGTTAAAAAACAACTCAACCAAAGTGACTGAGAAATGGACAGGACAAATGAATGCATTTGTTGTGTTTTATTTCCTTTTTCATTACTAAATGATGCTCCCAGCCGTCGAAGCGGAGCTACAAATTGCCTCCACATTGTGAAGTGAAAATCAAAGTGATGTGTTGTGATGTGGTAGTTGGTGTTAGTTGTGTGAATTGCGTCAACCTCCGGACTAACAATCCGCAGTCTCGTCACAATTGCTCGTCTTTTGGACTGCGCTCAGTCAACTGAATCAAAGCCGACGCGGCGCGATTGTGGGCAATAAAAAGGAAAGCTAGAACGAGTTAAGAGGTGACGGTGATGTCGAAAGAGCGACGCAGCGTACACAAGCTTTGTATTTACCACATGATTTGCGGGTGTACGTATGTAAGTTTAAGAACCAACCAACCAACCAACCGACTGGCCGGCGGGCAGTGCAGTGAAGTTTCGTGTGAGCAGACGTAGAATGAGCGTAGCTAATGTATGCTAGTTGGATAAGTGGATGGATGGCTGGTTCGCTGTTTTGAATGGATGAACGGTGGACGGTGGACGGTTAAGCAGGTCGCTTGATCAATAAATGTCTGTTGTGCGCGCTGTGTTGCATACAAAAGATTTCCTGTTTTATTTGACCACAATGCGCACAACGGACGCAGACGATTGGCGGTCATGGTGTGGAATTCCTGGAATCGCGTCAATTGATTTACTCAGGTGCGTTCTAAATAACGCTTCAAATGTTTTTTATATCACACAAACACACACATGAATAATTATGCAGTGTTTGTGTGAGCTCAGCGAAGGCAAATGAGCAAAAGGCTTAGTAAATACGTGGGGTCTGAGTATGGTTATCTAGGGATTTTCTTGTCACTGTCTATCTTTGTATTTATGAAACTGAAATCACTTTCCTATGTGTGTCTTTGTAGTGTTCAAAGAAGGTGAGGAGTAGGTTTCTTCCAACCAATATCGGGTAGTTAGAAACAACTTAGATTGTGATTGTGAGACTTTCAGCTTGACTTGTGCCACATCTCGAAATAAACTGCTAAAAATATACGTCACTTCCGTAGATCTGATAGGGCCTTTAATTCTACCAGAAATTTATGAATTACTTCTTTAGAGATTCCTCTTTTTAACCCTCTAAACCAAACGGCTGCAATAGCCGAGTGGTAAGCATTGGGTACTACCATACGGAAGGCCTGGATTCGAATTCTGACCTGAGCAATATCTAAATATATAAGAAATAAGTTTGTCTAATAGCGTTCGCTGGTGCGGAATGTCATGCCCTCGGAGTTTACTTCTGACAAGAAGTAGAAAGATCTCCTTATCAACTTCCATGACCCGTGCGGAGGCGTGTTAGAAAAAATTTTAGTTTCTCCATTTGTTGCAAGAACATCAAGTGCGTTAGTTAGTTAGCGCGATTGCTCAAACAGGGGGTCCAGATTGATTGAGCGCACTTTGGCCTGTTGACCTGCTCTGATACCTATGGGGGGTCTATAGAAGAGATTCCTCTTAACTTTCTAAACGATAACATCATTTGCTTTGTTTATTGAAACACATGAGATTATTGACACCTGCTGACGATATATCTTCAAGGCAGTTAGTGTAGAAATGACCTAAGAAACGACTTCGGGTCGCTTGGGGTAGTGCTCTACCGTCTCCTCCTCGTCTATGTTGTGCAGCCGCATGATGACTGAAGTCATTAGAGAAACAGCCCATCCTTCTACCATCAGGTAGTCATCAGGCAGTGTCCGGTAATTTTCCCGGTTGTTATACTCATGGAAGTTCTGTTTTGAACGAGTAGAAACTTAGTTGATTTTGTATCTATCAATGGCCAGTTCTGACTGACCACATTGCATGTAGTTTTACTCTGCCATCTGCTATTGGCATTACTGGTGAAGACCAACCTTAGGAGATATCTTGCAAAGGAAAGAGGTATGCCCGTATCGTGTGCGTAGTTTACCTTTCTAGCTCAGCGGCGTTGCAATTTCCGGTACTCCCACTATGCCCGGCGACCCAAACCACGGTCGTTTCACATACAACCGAGAGTTTGTTTAAGATTTTATCATCAAGACGCACGTATCAAATCTGTCAGGGAGTTCAAACAAATAGCAAATATCAGCGCCCAATTTAACTCCTGCTGGACATCTACTTCGCATGCTTTACAAATTTTCCTCTACTATCGGCACCTGGCTCTGTTCAGTACACGTAATATGAGAGTCGTTTCGTTCTCTCATCGTTATTATTACTTTTGCAGCATCTCCCAAAACGAAAGGCTGGTTTCTCTTTGTCAGGCTAAGAAGCAGTGGCCCAACAAAACTCCTTTTAGATTGGAGATGTACTCTTGAAACCTCTCCAGATCTTCTTTGGTCATGCTGGCGTTGATTTAAGTCAGTTATTCCGTCCTAACGTAGCAAAAGATATACCAAAGCGTTCTTTATCTCGAAAAAATTTTGCTTCCTCTACCTTTCAGTCCCTCCCTACAGTCCTGTGATATAGAACCCAGTCTTTTCTATTCTGATCTGCTGTAGAGAGTGGTGACAGTTGAGCATAAATTAGTAGAGTGTTCCATATGTAAGTCTCTTCTGACACCATAAACGCTCCCTATAGCTTCGTTCTGTGGTTATAATCGTACATCTCCATACTGGATTATTAAAGATATTGCTCCGTTCTTCCCTTCTGGCTATCTACATCATCTACAATGAACTTTTCTCTGTCATTGCAGAAGAATGTTTTGGAGAATATGTTTTGTGGTAGAGTCCAGTTTAACTTTTCATTAGTTTAAATCAAGGTGGAAACCTCACTAAAGGGTCGGAGATAGAACGGAGTCATCAACGTAATCAACAATAATACAGCTCGAAGTCAACACATCTTCGTTCTTTCCCTGTGGCACATAGCTATTCAATCACTTAGTCCCTTTGGAAAAAAGGACTTATGATTATAGATAGAACTCATAGAAGGGGGAAAGTACGCGATTTGTAGTGAAAGACTAAAAAATCACTGCCTTTATTCACGGTTATGATTCAGATTTGATTACACCTTTCTGGCAAGACCAAACAGTTGACGGTTTTATCACTTGCGGAGCCTTTTGAATCACAGTAAGATCATCATGAGAGAACGAAGCCAACAATGAATTATACACGATGACTGAGCAAAAAGTTAACAACATTATTTTCCGAGAATATTTATAGAAAAACAAAAAGTATTTGAACAGGACTTACATATATTCACTGGAAATCGCAGTTAATTTGCAAGACCAAAAATGTGACTTTGTGAATGAACACGACGAATGCCATTTGTGTGCCACTGCGCACAAAGAGAATGTTGCATGAAACAAGAAAAAAATAAAAAATTCTAATGCCATTTAGAATACGTGCTGCCGAAGAACATGTCGCACATTCCGGAAATTCCGCAAAACACATGTCAGCCAGCAAGGAGCTGGTGCGCGCGCAGCTAGCAAGTGTCTTCCGAAGAACACAAGCAGATTACGTGTGCAGGCGACTATCGAGTAATAACAAAGGTGTGGAAGCATAGATGTGTGCGACACCTTTGCTTTTTCAGCTGTTGCAACAAAGGCAAGTCAAGCCAAGACAAGACCAACCAAGCCAAGCCAAGCCAAGCCATGTCACGCTGATTTAGCTCATACCAGCGCCCATTAACGGCTGCTTGCGAATTTTAACACCTGAAACGAATCAACAGCAAGTAAATTGCAAGAAAGACGATAACAAAAACAACAAGAACAACAACATCAAATGGCGTTGCTGCACTTGGCTTCTAAGCGGAATTAGGCGCAGCGCTAAAACGCTCGTACGTTGTCATAGCTTACTTGCAGCAGCAGCTCCGCCGCTCAGCAGCAGCTGCTGCAGAATGTTTGAAGATGCGGCGGCACAAATTTGCATTTGCCACAAAAAAACAATAAGAAATGCAGCAAAGCTACGTGTGGAAAGAACACCAGCGCAACAACAACTGGGTGTGCAACAATGGCTGTGGCAGGCGAAATATTAACAACGGTGGAGAATGCATAGCAAATAGTTTTAACACTTTTATGGGCATTTGATGAATGTTTTTGTTGTTGCCCATAGATGAGACAGTGACCATGCTGCAGCCAATGGCTAAGTAAGCTGCTGTTATTGATGTGGCAGTGGAGTTTGTTGTTGTAATTTGCTCCACCAATGTTGTAGATATGATTGTCAGTAGTTAGTGTTTGTGTTGTTGTTGTTATTGTTGTTGTTGTAGTCTTGGTACTTGCTACGGCTGCTGAATTAGCATAAAAGTGCGAAAATTGCCAATTACCTGTGGCACACAGCGACAACTGCTGACGGCGCAAGACCTATGCATGTACCATACATAAGGCAAGCCAAACTGTCGGCGGCAGCCGGATGCAATAAGCGAACAACAACAAAAGTGCACAAAAAAGTCATATATCTACTATATATGTATATATGCATGTATGAGTGCTGTGCTGCATTAGAGGAAGTGTGGCGAATCTTTTTGTTGCATAAAAACATACATACATACATACGTATCTACATATAAATGTATCATGCAGTACAACAACAATAGTGTTGCTCGTAAACTGCACGTGCGTAACTGAAAATCAATTAAATCTATTTTGTTTTCATTTTTTTGTTTTTTTTTTTGCATTTTTTTTTTTGAATTTTTTTTGCATTTTTTCCATGTTGCAGGAATGCGCACGCTTTTAAAATTGTTGGTGGCAAACAAAAAAAAAAATTAAGGAAATGTAGAATTTTCTGCTTATTCACTTATTTATTTTTTTCTTTTCTACAACAAATCACATACATATAAAAAGGCGTAAAAAGTGCTGCAAACTTGGTCTTGGTCACGTTCGCTGGAACGGCACACCAACGCGGGTGATTGTACACGTATTTAGTGCATTTTTGCTAGAAGTCGGCCAGAAAAAAAGCGAGAAAATATCCCCAGGTGTTGTCAGCTGACGCAGCTCGTTAGACGCCTGCCAGCCCTGTAGGAAAAATACGCTTTACGAGTTCGGAAGAGCTGAAACTTTATAACCGTCTAAGCGAGATTTTTGGCCGAGCTCCTCCACCAAATTGTGGTGTGCGTCTTGATGTTTTTCCAACCTGTCCTGTTTTTTTTTTGTATGTAAGTGTATGTGATTACCGAAGCGTACGATACCGCCTGCATTACCTAGTAGGCTCGGTTGAAGAGGGCGCTATGGTAAAGAAATGTTCCCGAATATACAATACACACACTCAGTGTAATCCCTTGGATAGATTCTCATCGGCTGAGTGGAATTCAGGTCCTTGCAATTAGCTCTCATAAGCGTTATGAAAGTTGTCGCTGAATCGGAAATTAGGCCTTTCAGCGCGAAATTGGTGGTAAATTCGGTGATCTCGTTTGAAATAGGCTGATCAGCAACGTGACGATCGCTGAACTTACATCTCATAATCGTTATTTACCCAATTGAAATTATTAAAATTGCAACTGGAGCTTGGATTTTCACCTTAGAACCTGTAATTGACCTAAGACAAAAGGTCTTAACATCGGTGCAATCACAGCAGTTGATCAAGCAATTTTCTACTCGATGTACTCTCCTGCTCTTTGAGAGCTTTCTTTAACAACCTAATATAAGAGAAGGGAGGGAGAGGAAGGGCTTTTCAAACTCCTTGAGTATCTCCACCAAGAGAAAATTTTCCCTTTTAACAATATCGAAGCAAGAGCTGGTACGATGGGAAACTACGTACTGAAACGGAGAGAAAAAAATCTACTTATCTTGCAATGTTGTAATCGATCGCGATGCAAATTGTAAGGTAAAAATATAACGAGTTGTAAGGGGATGCGAAACCCATTTTCGGGGTTGAACTAAAGATGTTGAAGTGGATATACTCTGGTGACTGATGTCAGGACTATACAGATTGAATTGAGTGCGCACTTCTACCGCCAGTTTAATTGCAATGTTAAAGAAAACATAGGAGATGACGAGGCGGACTCCAATCGTTGGCGATCCATCACTCGACTAAGATAAAGTTATATAAGTTTTGAAGAGGAGCTCATTCTACTTCAAGTCCGAAATACACCCGGAGAGCTTGATATTACCTGCCGAGGGGCGACCGCAATTAGAAAAATTAGTTTTCTATAATTTTAAATGTTGGTTGGACCAGGACTCGAACGCTAACCTTCTGAATATTAGCACGCTAAACTGGTCACTCGACCATTGCATAGAAATGAGGAAGGTTGCATGAGATAAACTATTTCTAAAACTATATATTCGGTTCTTTTATAGGTTTGGAGATCCCAGCTTACTTTAGGGTACACAAGCAGGTTGCTACGTATTACCTACACATACCTGTTCTTTGCCAGGTGTAGGTTAGATCTAATTTAAAGTGTAGTAATCTCCATATAGAATGTCAACGCGAAATTTGAGAGCCCCCTGACAGCTAACTTGAAGACCTTTCCTAGTTCTCTTGGCTGCAAAGCGCCTGGATGTTTGATTCGTGTTCCCAATAAGGTCTAGTATTCAAAGAAGAGGTGGTGTGGGTATATCCTGTTCATTCACCATATCTTTATCTCTATGCTCTATGGCCTGCAACCCAGTAGATCAGCACTCGCGTCATTGCAGCCTTGTTCTATCCACTGATTTTTGCTCCAAACAATATTCTTCTTCTTGTGAATTAGTTTAAAACCTTCTTTCCAGGATATTTACTCTATTTTCTCTACGCATAGATCACAATGATGTAAAGAGGAATAGAGCAACCCATAGAACGACTTTCTGCTCAAGCTTTTGTGACTCACTCGCCGAATCAAAAGCAAACTCTAAAAGTCCCTCATCATTGCCGTCCTGCTGTATAGTACAGAAGCGTGGACGATGTCGACATCCGATGAATCGGCCTTGGGAGTCTTCGAAGGAAAAGCTTTACGATTTAAAAGGCAGTGACTACGCTGTATAGGTCATATCGTTCGAATACATGAAAGCACTCTAACTTTGGAACCTCGATGCAGTACCCACCGGTGGAAGCAGAGGAAGAGGCAGATCAAAAGATGTAAAATTCACTTGAAGAAACCACGGAGGTTTCGAGGCTGAACTGTGCCCGATTGTCTGAAGAATAAAGATTCTGGTAATCGATCACACGATCTGAGAACTTTGTTAGATCAAGCTCGGTTTCTCTTTTCGCAGATAAAAATATAATAAACATCATATGGCAAAAGTCCTTGCGGGGTTCCCTACTTGCCTACGAAACAAAACAGTAGCAGCAACAGCTGCCATCGTCTTTACAATCGATCTTCCACAGCACCCCCACAAAGCTAACGATTGACTCAATCAGGCTGGCAGCCAGTCGCAGTAACTCGCAGCTAACTAACCGCTCGCCAAGTGACATGCAATTGTTGTACAATATTTGCGTCAATGCCACCAAGTAAACAACATGCCACTACTCACACACACACACACAAGCACATACACGTATGTATAATGATGTCTGTCTTCACACCGCGTATCTCCATTTGCCTACACATGTGTGTATGCAGTGAGCCAATCAGCCCACCGCCGGCAGGCAATGTCACCACAGCATCAACGTTTGGGGCAGCCAAGTCAGTGTCCGTGCGACAAGAAGTGGAACCGGTAACAAGCACTTATGTACATGTTCAGCTCATGTCAAGTGACTGGAATTGTTGGGGACACATGAACAAATGCGCACTCATACACAATCACACACACACACACACATGCGCAGTGTTGTTTCGAAAAAAAAAATTCCAGATATCTGATTTTTCCTAATTTTTTTCTTATTATCCTACTTGTTGTTGTTGTTGCCGTGATAGGTTTCGATTTTTACACATTTCCTTTTTTCAATACCTCAATGTTGTTGTTATTGTTTGTTGTTTTCTGTTTATTTTGGCCCACGTTGGCTCAGTCAAGCTCAAGAACACACCTTAAACTCCAAAGCATAGATTTCAAAGAATTTGTTGCTGTTGTCACTTTGCCTTTGTCTTTTACTCATAAAGCCAACCTACAAGTTCACATGTGTCTACCTCAGCGTGTTTCTTGGTGCTCTTGTAGCGCTTGGTTCAATGTCAATTCCGATTCGTCATGGCGCAGCTGAGGCTGTGACTGAGGGACCCACTTATGCTTTGATTTTATTTTTTTTATTTATTTATTTTTTTTCTTTAGAATGTGTCTTTTTTGTGAACGTTCTGATTTGGACACTGTCATTGAAGGGGGACCACCGTGTTGTCTGAGTGGCAACTACAATAAATTAGCGTTTAAAGTTTAACCGAAGAGTACGATTTCGTCTTAGATTTATTGTTGTTCTTGTAGCGGTTCGCTAAGTCATCAGGGGGGTGCAGGCAAGATCAGTCTAAGTCATCTAGGTTTTTTAATGGGTGGTCCAAGAAACGAGCTGTTTCGACGGGTTCGGAGCGGGGGGAAAGGGGGTTGCATGAGTTGGTTTAAGGAGGCATGCAAGGAGGTTGTTAGTGTCGTGCGGGGACTCATTGAACGCCGGACATACGTTACTTATGTTGGGGTCAAGTCTGAATAGGAGGGAGTTTATTGTATTCGACTAGAATATGTAGAGCTTAGTTGGGTCAGTATTACACGGGACTCTCGAGGCAGCTCGTGATTTGATTTCGACAACGCCATTCAAAGGAAAAGAGTACAGGAAGGTGTTGACGGATTCTGGGTGAATAGTGTTTAATACCTGTTGGCAAGCAGTGCTTTCCAGCGGTCCTTTTACCTGGTGCTGAATGTATATCTTGAAGACGAGTACTCTTTTTTTGATGTGCCTAAAGGGGTGATTTGGTATCTAGTAAGCGTATGTTGGGGTGCTGCCTACGGTAGCTACTAAACGGCTTAGGAAATACATACTTTGGCAGGAAGTTCATTTGTAGCTTGTTTTACTACATGAATTGTTTCTAGTTTGTGCTGAAAGGTCAGTAGTCTTCGCACAACGTCTCAGAAGCAGCATATGGACGTGTTTTCACTATAGGAAAAAGGGAAGAAGTGAGTAGTAATGAAGCGATATAAGCTCTGTTGGTGAATATTTTTGTTGTTCTCGAAACAAAATTTTTTATAATACGTGGGTTGCTATATATATTTCTGGCCTAATAATGAAAATACGAATATTTATCAACGAAAATGGTTTTTTTTTTGGATTTGGCTCGTTTTGGAAGACCCACACGGTCGATTGCTGTTTGGTTTCGGGCTCATACGCATAGATCCGTGATTCGTCATCTGTGACGATCTTATAAACGTCTTTTGAAGCACCGCGATCGTATTTTTTCAGCATTTCTTTACACCAATCCACACGAGCCTTTTTTTGAGCGATTGTCAAATTGTGCGGGATCCAACGAGAACAAACCTTTTTTTACGGCCAGGTGTTCATGCAATATCGAATGTATGCTGGTGGGAGAAATGCATAGGCATGCCTCTATCTGAAGGTATGTTACATGACGGTCTCGCATTATCAGTTCACGTACGGCATCGATGTTTTCTGGCACAACGGCTGTTTTTGGACGACCTTCCCGGAATTTGTCTTTGAGCGAGCGTCGGCCACGATTGAATTCGTTGTACCAGTTTTTCACAGTGCTATAGGATGGTGCTTCATAGCCATACAAAGATTTTAGTTCATCGATGCACTCTTGTCGTGATAATCCACGTCGAAAGTTGTCAAAAATGATCGCACGAAAATGTTCACGAGTTAATTCCATTTTTTGGCCGATATGAATTTTTTAATTCCCTGTAAATAAAACAATTCACGATTAAATGACAAAACGTTCTGAGTGATGTTATGCTAAAAAATGTCAAACTTTCCAATGGAAATGTCAGTTTGCACCTGGCAACACTTAGTGTTGCCTAGGCCAGACCTATATATAGCAGCCTACGTACGCTTCTTTATTCCACTATCTGGTTGACCAATGAAGACAAATGCTTTAATCACGTTTACTCCTAGTTCTGAGTACTTCGAAGTTATAGTGCTGGTAAGGAGACTTACCGTAAAATGTAAGTGATGTTACTGAGTTTAGGTTCTTCTTAGGAAGATCTGCTCTCGAAATACTTGCTGGATACACAAATTGAGGTTAATTTGAGCACTATCCGGGTAGTTTTCAGATCTCCCAGAGTTACACATACCCCTTGAAGATTATTGAGCTCTATTGTATTACTTTGAGGGAGTCTAAGATGAGGAGCATGCAGTTCCTTATAGGAGTATTATACTCGGTGTCATGTCCTTTCTCAGGTAAACGGCAATGAGACTGGAAATTCAAACCCGCTCATACATAAAAGGTTTATTAAAAAGTTTCAGTTAAAAATAAAATCAAAATCAAATTAAATTATTTTACAAAGAATTGAGGTGAATACAATGCAAGTAAAGATATGTAAATATATGTAGGTGGAAGAGTGCTAACAATTTGACAGCCACTGAAGTTTGTGCACTTGCATACATTTCACGGCCAATTATTTGAGCCGTCGTCGACTATGCCACTATTGATGCTCAAATTGCTGTTCTCCAATGTGTCGGCATCCATAAAATCAGCGCTTGTAAATTGTTTTTGTTGTAGCTGCAGCCGTGGCTGTTCAGCTGGTTGTTGCAATTGCATTTGGTCACTTTGTAGTTGCAACAGCATTTGCTCTGGCGCTGTTTGTTGATATGGAATGGCACTACATGGCTGTTGTTGTTGTTGTTGTTGCTGCTGCACAAGTGATTGTTGACTTTGTTGTACACTGCGTGCCGGTTCAGCCGGCGGTGCCATGATATTCAGCAACAACTCACACATTTTCGCACGAAATTGCATATTCTGCAACTCATTCATACGCTTCATCTTCGGCAAGAAGCTAACGAGAAAATTATAGTCGGAATCACCCACATGACTGGTACTGTTGTCGCGCGTCATATCCATGCGCGTTGACTGCATTAAACTCTGCTCCTCACGCTCGAGATTCTCCAGAAAGTG
Organism: Ceratitis rosa; assembly: GCA_037013455.1. Lineage (NCBI taxonomy): Eukaryota > Metazoa > Arthropoda > Insecta > Diptera > Tephritidae > Ceratitis > Ceratitis rosa. The sequence goes on from JAWMAG010000031.1 coordinate 15,686,642, forward strand.
CACCTGATCGTCAGCACGATTCGGACATTCGGATTTGCGGCCACTAGCGCTAGCCACGGCTTCATCTTCGGCTGCATTAGCAACCGATATGGAATTGGATAGACGTCGTACTGCTTGTGGCGTTGCGATGCTAACAAATTCTTCCAACAATTGATCATTATCATCATCGAAATCATCTTCGTCTGTTGTGTTGTGTAATGGTTCCATTTTGATATCGTATGTACTGTGGAAAGCCGACGAATTATCATCATGTGAGCCATTCGAGCCCTCTCCCTCACTTTTGTGCGTCTGCGAGTTGTAACGGGCACGGCGACTGTCGTTAATGAAACTCATCGGTTCAAAGTAAGTCCATTTGCTACGCACATCCATGGTGCCGTCGTAGTTACCGGCTGCTTTGAGACGCTCCACACGGCGTTCGGATCGACGCACTTCCGCACGATAGGCATCGCGAAGATTCTTCCATTTACGCTTGCAATGCTCGACTGGCGAAGAGAGGCAAAGAGGGGAAAAAGGGAGAGAAAAAGGATTAAATTGATTTCAAAATAAAACTAAATGTCAGAAAATAAACTAAAATTGTATTAAGGAAAGGTTCGAATAAAGAAGAATTCTTGCTTCAGACAAAAAAAAAAACAACAAAACGTGTGCCGTTCAGTACACAGCAGAGAAGTGAAACTCCAGTAGCAATCTTGGTGAGAGGGAAAAAGTTTTTATTCAACTAAGACGATTCTGCCAGGTGTGTTAGTTGAAATTTGCCGGTTTTTTCGATGAAGAAAGCACTTAATTTTCAGAGGAATCTCAAAATTTTTTTATTCAAAGTACTGATCATTGGTTTCTACACATTTCGCCCATCTCTCAGGTAAATTATGGATACCATTCCAAAAAAAACTGTTTCTCTTTCGAGGCAAACCATTCGACGAGCCATTTTTCGACTTCTTCAAAATTAGCGAAGCACTACTCTGCAAGTGAGTGTCCCATCGATGCGAAAAGGTGATAGTCGGACGGGTCGAGATCTGGAGAGTACGGCGGATGCGATAATATTTCCCAATTAAGTGTTTTTAATGTGTCTTTAACCAGTTTAGCGGTATGAGACGGCGTGTTGTCATGTTGCAAGATAACTTTGCCATGTCTTCTGGCCCATTCCGACCGTTTTTCGATCAACGCATGATTCAAATTAATCATTTGTTGTCGGTAGCGACCCGTGTTCACCGTTTCACCAGGTTTTAACAACTCGTAGTACACCACACCACACCGGTCCCCCCAAACACAGAGCATTGGCTTACGGCCAAAGCGATTTGGCCTTGTAGTCGATGGGCCAGCTTCACCAGGGGAAAGCCATGATTTTTTTCACTTCGGGTTCTCAAAATAAATCCATTTTTCGTCCCCCGTGACAATTCGATGCAGAATAGATTTCCTTTCGAATCGTTGAAGCAGCATTTCACAAACGGTTTTTCGATTTTCCATATGTCTATCGTTCAGCTGGTGTGGCACCCATTTTCCATACTTCTGGATTGGATCTTTCCCATGGCTTTTAAACGATGGCAAATTGCTCCTCGAGTCACATGTAGTGTTTCTGCCAATTTTTGTTGCGATTGGGTTGGATCAACATGCAATTCCTCGTCTTCGAACTTTTTCGCTGCACCAGGATGTTCATTGTCTGTCAAATCGAAATCTCCACTTTTAAATTGACGAAACCATGTCTCTCATGTTCTAGTCACTGGAGCATGTTCACCATAAGTTTCTACCAGCAACCGGTGAGCCTCAGCTGCTTTTTTCCTTTGATGAAATAAGAAAAGCAACGAATGCCGCAAATGCGATTTACTTGGAACGAAACTCGGCATATTCACTGAGGTAAACAAATATGACGTTATTATTTTGGCGGAATGTGACTTGCGTATTTTTGTAGATTAACGTCAATAGAAAAAAATTACATACATGCCAAATCATAGAAATTTATACATACATATTGCTAGCGATATCTACTAGTAAAACCGGCAAACTTCAACAAACACACCTCGTACATATGTATGTTCGCGATATTGTTTTTTCTCCTTTGCCAAGAAGAGCAGCAACTCCTCATTTCATTTAAATTCGCCCTTAAGGCCATTTTATGGTATGTAGCTTTTGATGTACAAAGGCTTCCAGTTCCCTACATTTTCTCCGGAGCTCTTTTTAATGTTTTATTATTGTATTGTAAAAAAAAATATATATATGTATGTATGTACATACTTTGATTACTTTGGGATTTTTCCTCTTCTTTTATATGATAATCCACTTCTTGTCCTTTCCCTGCTTCATCCACGTGGGTTTCTGTAACTTCAAATGGTTCTGTTTTCACTACAGTCACCATCGAGACCGGCTCAAATGGAGTTATTGGCACGGAAATAACTTCGGCTTCATTTACAATTCCGCAATCTTTGGTACTTCCATCAGATTCTAGGAATATATCTTTGGCTACTTCTGTTGTAAATGTTGAAGCAATCTTATTTAGAAGTTTTCTTTCTTTCTTCCGTTTTCGATAAGTACGTGAACAAGCAGCAGCAATCTTTCTTTTCTGTGCTAATCTTTCTGGAGTCAGGACTTTCTTCAATTTTTTAGCTGCATCTGGACCCATAGCCTCAATGAGTTCTTTTTGACGTACTCGAAATTTCCTCATATATTCTGCTTTTCTCACACGTCTCGCTTCAAGTGCACGTTGGCGTAATTCAGCTTTATCAAGACAGGGCTTGTCGACATTGTCGCTGCTGCTTACGTTTGCATTTTGTATTGCAACGATTGCATTGAAGGTTTCTTCAGAATCCATTTCATATAACTTTAGCACAAACACTTATTCTGCTATTAAAAATCTTCTAATTTTCGAAACAAATAAAATTTCTTATCAAAACACCGTCAACGACAAGCACACTGCGCGTTCACTTCTCGCTCGCTACACGTGACGGCGATGTCTCTTTGTAATCGTCAGCGAGTGGCTTCTCGAATGTCTGTCTGATTACGAAACTTGTTAAAGAGAGTATAAAATTGTAGTCTGTCGCGTTATCATGTAGCTTGAGAGAGTGGGCATGTGCACACACACATACATATGTATGTACCCAAACAAACATGCGAACATACCTACCCAGCAGCAAACGGTAAGGCCTCGGAAGTGAAGAGGTATAGTGGATACTATACCTTAGAAGACTGATTTCATAGCTGAAAATTAACACGACGATGTCAAACCAAATGTAAGGCCTCCATTTACCTTTCGAAACACCATTTGGAGTATGGAAAATTAACTTAAAATAAGTACTTGGAATAATACTGCGAGCTAACTATCATCAAACGCTTCCATCGGCTTTTTGTATGTTTTCTTTTTTGCTTTTGCTTACTGTAAATTGATCTGCATTAACCCTTCGCTTCCGAAAGGAAAGGCCTTACAAAATTCGCTAGAGGGTAGGTTTACCATAATATAGAAATTCTAACAAAATTCCTATAAAAGTCTATTTAGTATGCTCACCCATACACTAATACACAGTTTGCTTACGTGTGACGGCGAGAGAGTTAACGAAGAGCCATACAAATAGTTTGCGCTACGAACAACGAACGATATAAATACATACATACTTGCTTACATGCATACTTAAGAGCAAAGGTAGACATATGACGTTCCGTATCAACTCTCGCATTCAAACTTTTGATAGTAGAATGTAAACAAATTCTCACCACCATGAACGTATGACGGCGAACGTAGACGTTATGGTGAGTGAGCTGAAAAATCCAGATTTTTTCCGTAGAAACCGCTTCTCCTCTCACTGCGCTACTATTTCCCTTTTGCACGCCCAAGCAGATGTGTGTATATAGATACACACAACGTACTAACGAATGCCTATGCTGTGTGTACTTTAAAAAAAAAAAACAAATAAGACTAAATACACACGTACTTTGCGGCCGCTATGTTTTGTAAATCTGTAATGAAGAAAAACATTCTAACTTTTACGTTGGAGCCACGTTGCTAAGTACAGCACAATTTAGTGCTTCCTACGGTAATCAGCCACGGGATACGGATACGTTTGTGAGTGTTTCCAGTATAACTTCGCCGAATAAATATTGAACCCAGCGCACGTTTGAAAATTACACCTAAATGGTTGCGGGATTATATTTGATTAGGTACAATACTTGCTACTTTCGAAAATTTTCAACTCAATATTTGTCACGGATGAAGGCACTCCGGATTTAGAAGTGATTGGTGTAGTACCCGTAGAGGAAGTACCAGTAGAGGAAGAATTAGACCTCCACTTAGTTGGTAGGATCAGGTGGAAAGTAACTTGAGTACATCTGTCGCCAAACAGAGAAAAGATGAAACGAATAGCGCACTATTGTCGAGTTGACTACAATCGCGTAAGCGACTTTAAGAGTTCAGTTCAGGACTTTAAGAAACAGTTAATATTTTGAACAAATTAAAAAAGGAATTTTCCATCAATGAATTAGCTAAAAGATCTCAGGTGCATGGTGCACCGGAGTGCTCAGAAATAGAAATGGCTCTGTTCAAGTAGCTTATACTTATATTGCTCAGAGCCAAATAATGCTACCTTCGAGGACTCATCTATTAATCTAGCATATACTTTTATTTACTTGAAATTCCACGAAGCGGACCAGATACCAATCTTATTAAGACAAAGCTATAGCACATGCAGAAAATGGACGCGAGAGCAAGCACGACGTTGGTAGGTTGTTGCTTAGAATAACATATTCATACAATACTCTCTTCCCGGATAGGTGATACCTTATAAACAGAACGACAAAAAACGTAAAGCTTTGCATAAAAGTATAGACCGCTGCATCATATTAGTATACTGTACCTGCAGGGTGTGCTAAGTTTAATAATGCGGTTAATCAAAGTGATGACATTCGGATAATTTAGAGCAAGACTTTGAGTAGTGACTAATCATAGAACAGTGTAGCGACTTCTGACTTTCTTCGAAGTATTTATCAAATTTACAGCAAAAAGCATAATTCAGTGCCAATATTTATTTGAATTTATGTGTAAAGGATACCAAATTTTGCGATCTTAGCCTTTTTATTGGTTTTATTACCATAAAACCTTATTTCTGAAGAAATTGATTATATGGAGATTGCATGTTATAGCGGCCCGATTTGTTTGCTTTTAGATGATTAATATTTACATTAAAAAAGTACTGCCGCACATTAAATATCATTAAAATATTTCAAAAACTGAGAGACTACTTTGGGTTCAAACAGAGGGACGGCTAGACGAGCATGGCTCAATCAACTCACTTCCGTTCATATTGGCATATGTATATTTAGATGATTCTATCTCTTCTACCGCGGCCGCAATAGCTGATTGTCTAGCATTTTTACTAATATTCGGAAGGCCAAGGTTCGACTACTGGTTCAACGAACACTCCAAATAAAAGAAAATCAATTTTTCAAATTTTTCTTAGATGAAATAAAATCTTCTTATAAAAAGCTATCGGTCGTTTAGAGTCAGTTTAGAATAAACTGTAAGCCTCTCCATTAGTTGGAAAAATATCAAGAAGCATACCAAGAATTGGGGAAGGAGTTTAGCCGAAAATCTCTTCCACGGTTAGAAATCGCCAATTATATCTTTTCTCTTTCTTGCACTATGTATGTATGTATGTATATATACACCTCGACACAAAATTGATCTATCAGTTAATGTTCATGAAAGGCACAAAAGACAGAACGAACAAACTACTCTCGTTCTGTGGAAAGACATTTAAGAAGAAATGTAAATATGGATACGAAAATATTTTTTCACGTAATGTAACATTCTTCTGGTTTTGATAGAAATAAAGGCTTAGTTATAACCGAAAATATTTTTAGAATCACTCTCTTACTACGTTTATGCTTCATTTCTACTCGGGTAGATTAAACTCGAAAGCATAAACACTTTTTTACCACGAGTAAAGGCGCCTTAACTCGTGGTGAAAAAGTGTTTATGGTAGATTATACACATTTCCTTTACATATGTAGAAGCTTTAAATTGGTAGCTCGAACGCTGGTTGAGTTGAAATCAGCTGATTTGCACTTAACCTGATTGATACCGAGTTTCCGTGTTGCTAACTTTTTGTCAAAAATATAGTTATTTACTTAAAATTCGACCAAACTTTAGCAAATATTAACTCCATTCTGAATTCAACTCGAGTAGATCGTATGGCGTTTATGCCTGTAGGCTTAACCCGAGTGTTTACTCCGCGTAGAAATGAAGCATAAACGTAGTATCTGAACTATTTTGAGATTTTGATTTTTTTTTATTATTAAAAATATTAATTTTATTGATTTTAATGATACCATGCATGAACTCTGTTAGATTTTGCTTTTGTTTTTCTGTATCTTTTATCATTGGTTGTACACTTGTTATTAATTAGTCTTACACACCTCAACACTACAATTTTACCTTCGAAAAATGTTGCGCTGGGCTAAAGAAACTGCACACGCACAATCGACAAAAATTAATTGGTATTTTGCAAAGCAAAACAAAATTTTGTGTTTTCTTTGCGCTTTTACGCATTTATCATATGTATATATGTATGTACATATGTATCTCCCGAAAGAAGTCAAAAGCAAATTAGTACGCTGTATTCTACATACATATGTACATACAGTTGTTTGTATGTCAATGAACTGACTTTCTTTTGGTTTTCAAGCACGCACAACTGTACTTACCTAAAGAATACAAATATAATAATAACTTCTTATATACTCGTATATGTTAATTATATTATTAATATACATATGTACATATGTACATTTACCTATATATTTCAATAGTGCATGTAGATATGTATGTCTAAAAGTATTTATATTAAAGTTAATTTCAAATATTTCAAACTCACCATCAACACCCATTATAGCTGCAATTTCCGCCCATTTCTGCGGTGTATTCGTTCTATCTTTATACTCCCCATACCGTACGTCCCAAATAATCGGACGAGCCTTCACTTCTTCGATCAACCGACGCACATCTAAATCGTCTGGCATTTTTCGCTTTACTAAAAAACTTGTCGCAAAGTGATGTCACGGCTGCCGTTGAGCGATTTTATATCTCGCTATAACGAATAATACGAAGTGTACACGATAAAAGCAACGAAAGTACTGAAGTGAAACGAAGTGAAATCGTTCTCAGAAGAGAGTTGCAGCCAGAGAGAATGTGCACCAAATCAATTGTGGAAAGTGAGTTAAGCAAAATAAAAAAACAATAAAAACAAAAACAAAATACCTACACAGGAAGCAATATACACTGACAGACGAGCAGACCGGCCGGCAGTCAGGCAGTCAGACAGCCAGGCTGGTAGCTGCTGTGTAGATACACAGACAGGGAGGCAGGCAAGCGGAAAGGTAGAAAGGCAAAGGCGGGCTGCTGATAATAAAAATAACAACAGGCAAAACCAAGAACAATGAAGAGTACTCGGAATGAAGCAATAAGAACGAAAGGCAGATATCCAGCGAGCTGGGAGAGCCATTTATACGACAGTATTTGGAGATGTAGGTGTATTTATGTACATATGGACGAGTATGTGTGATTGTTTGTAAGTAGGTGAAGACACAGTGCGAATTTATCAACGTAAAAATTAATGCATATACCATATGTATATTGGAATGTGCATACATACATACATTATCTCCAAATATTGCGCACAGCTGTTGGTTGTTTTTTTTTTGTTATGTTGCTGCTTGTAGGCTTGTATTTGGTTGTGTTTGACAGCCAAAAGTTTTATTGCTGCTTAATTTGTATATGCTGATATGTGGGTCGATAGGTAGCTCGGTATGTTATTTTTGTATAAAAATGTATAAATATGTATATACATACATACATACATAAATTAAACAAAGAAAATGATGACAGCTATCAATGTACGCTCCGTAAATCATAATCGCAATTTTTTTAATAATAATTTTGATAAGCTTTTAAGCATCACCAATGGAAATTATTACGGTAAACGAAATTTACAATTCTTGGTATCGAAAAATATTTGAATTTTCCAATGCTGTGAAGAGTTTCCTGCAGCGGTTGCAGTCTGAACTTGTGAAACGGTATCGGTAATGGAGGTTGTGCGATGCATCTGAAACAGTCGAACCATTTGTTTTTAACCTTATGAGTGTCTTTTCTATATGAACCAAAAAAATACCTAAGAAATTTGAAAATTCTACATCCCCCCCTCGGTAGGGAATGTACCAGGTTGTACCAGTTGAAATTTGCCGGTTTTTTCGATAAAGAAAACACTTAATTTTCAGAGGAATCTCAAAATTTTTTTTATTCAAAATATTGACCATTGGTTTCTACACATTTCGCTCATCTCTCGCAAATTATGGATACCATTCCAAAAAAACTTATTCTCTTTCCAGGCAAACCATTCGACGATAATATTTCCCAATTAAGTGTTTTTAATGTGTCTTTCACCAGTTTAGCGGTATGAGACGGCGTGTTGTCATGTTGCAAGATAACTTTGCCATGTCTTCTGGCCCATTCCGACCGTTTTTCGATCAACGCATGATTCAAATTGATCAGTTGTTGTCGGTAGCGATCCGTGTTTACCGTTTCACCAGGTTTTAACAACTTGTAGTACACCACACCACACTGGTCCCACCAAACACAGAGCATTGTCTTACAGCCAAAGCAATTTGGCCTTGCAGTCGATGGGCTAGCTTCACCAGGGGAAAACCATGATTTTTTTCGCTTTTCGCTTCGGGTTCTCAAAATAAATCCATTTTTCGTCCCCCGTGAACATTCGATGCAGAAAAGATTTCCTTTCGAATCGTTGAAGAGGCATTTCACAAACGGTTTTTCGATTTTCCATATGTCTATCGTTCAGCTGGTGTGGCACCCATTTTTCATACTTCGGGATATTTCCCATGGGTTTTAAACGTTGGCAAATTGCTCCTCGAGTCACATGTAGTGTTTCTGCCAATTTTTGTTGCGATTGGGCTGGATCAACATCCTATAACCCCTGCAATTCCTCGTCTTCGAACTTTTTCGCTGCACCAGGATGTTCATTGCCTGTCAAATCGAAATCTCCACTTTTAAATTGACGAAACCATGTCTCACATGTTCTAATCACTGGAGCATGTTCACCATAAGTTTCTACCAGCAACCGGTGAGCTTCAGCTGCTTTTTTCTTTTGATGAAATAAGAAATGCAACGAATGCCGCAAATGCGATTTACTTGGAACGAAACTCGACATTTCCACTGAGGTAAACAAATATGACTCTATTATTTTGGCGGAATGTGGCTTTCGTATTTTTGTAGGTAAATGTCAATAGAAAAAAATTACATACGTGTACATGCCAAATCATAGAATTTTATACATATCGCTAGCGACATCTACTAGTAAAACCGGCCCACTTCAACAAACACACCTGGTATTTCGCACATGAAACAATGGCTCGTCATAAAAAACCATCAGCCGTTCGGAGGCGTCTTAGTATAAAGTGTAGGTCCCTCCATTTGTTGGAAAAACAGCAGGACACAAAACCACAAATTGGAGGAGGAGCTCGGCCGAAAATCGCTTCAGCGGTTACAAAGCACCAATTATATATTATATCGTATGGAATATCCGTACTCGTAGTTCGAAACCAAAAGGAAATATAAGCTTGAAAATTAGGCTTGAATGTTCCGAAATTATAGAGAAGACCGCACTCTGCTTACATCGACTTTCCGAACATATCTAAATGTATGAAGTTACTATAACTTCTGTGATCTACACAAAGAGACTTTTTACTTCACGCAACATTGTCTGGATTCCAAAAAAGCAGGGGATACGTAAAGTATTATTAACTTTCTGATGTTGGGACTTGTTTAGCTCAAGCCATTCGTTGTTCTTGATACAACTTAGTGACCTGAACTAATGTTTGGTACTTGAAAATATCACAAGGGTCTTCAATTTCTCTACAATTCGACCTGTCATACGAACACTGTCTCTTTTTGGTAACGCTTAAAACGAACTAGTGATCTTCTGCTGAAGTTGACGACGTAGAGGGTATGATATCTGATGTCCAACAGATCCTACCATCAATTTGGATCTTTTAAATTTAGACCATGAAGAAATTTATGTGTGACTTTTTCTTCTTTATTGGCGTAGGCATCACTTACGCGGTTATAGCCGAATCAACAATTCGATCACTCTTTTTCGCTATTTAACTCCAGTTGGAATTACCAAGTAAAACCAAGTCGTTCACCACCTGATCCTTTCAACGGAGTGGAGGTCTTTCTCTTCCTCTACTTCCACCGGCGGGAACCGCATCGAATACTTTAAAAGCTGGAGTGATATCAACCATTCGGACGACAACCTAGTCAACGCAGACGCTGTCACTTCATTTGTTGAACTATATGATCGTTTTGTCTTCTCTCGAAGACTCCCAAAGCCGCCTCGTCGGATGTAGGTTGGGAATTAGGGGGGATTTATAGAGTTTAGGCTTTGTTCGTCTTGAGTGGGCTTAACTTTTTAATTGCCTACTCAGTCCTAAGTAGCACCTGTTAACAATAATGATCCGGTGTTGGATTTCAAGACTGATAATGTTGTTGCTGATCCCTAGATAGATGAAATTATCTACCATCTCGAAGTTACACGTATGACTGTTAACAGTGACGTGGGCGCCGAGTCGCGAATACATTCCCTGTTCGGACAGGAGATATTTCGTCTTGTCCTCGTTCATTAACAGTCTGGTAGTATGCTAGTATCAGACCCATATCCTTCGCTTTCTCATCCAGTCTGGAGAAAACAGAACGAACAGCGCGGTTGTTAAGACTTATGCTATCATTTCATCAACATACGCCTGTCTGAACCTTGTTTGGTAGCGAACGGCACGAAAAGGTCCTCCCCAATTCTGACTGTGCTTCTGGCACTATCCAGCGTATAAATTTTGCAGGAATACCAAATTCACACACAGTGGCGTAGAAGCAGTGACTGTGCTGTCGAAGACAGCTGTAAAATCATAAAAAAGGTTATGTGTATCGATTCTTTTTCTCATGGGTATTTCCTCCGATTTGTCGCCTGGTTAATATCTGGTCTATGGTTGATTTACCACGTCGAAAGCCAAAGAAACGTAAGCTTGCCATGGGCTCTGGTCGCTTGGATGTTCTTTAAACGGCCAACCGCTAGTCGAACCTCGACATAGTCGGGTAATGGTACGTCTCTTCCATCATCATCGACTGGGGTTTCGGGTTCACTTGGCTGGAGAAGTGTTCCCTCCATACACCAAGTATGTTTTTTTGTGCCTGAAAAGTCAACAGAACCAAGATAAGAATTAGTTAAAAGATAATTATGGATATTTGTTGAATAACTGTATATAATCACTTTAACTGTAAATGGCATTAAGAACACGCAAATAAATTAAATATTTAATTATATAGAAATATTTATTAGCAATAAATGTCGATGGAGACAATGCTAATTCGAAATTTCCACTTTATGAACAATCATTTATGCAAATTCTAAAATTAATATTTTTTCTGTAAATACAAACATACATACATACATAGAGACAAACGACATGTATGTAAAACTACTGTTGCAGTGCTACTGTCAGTGCCGCTATGATTCGAATGACAAGTGTCATGGCATTCAATGAAGGCAACTACAACGCAAACTGCCATTACATACATACATACTTACACACATTATGACGAATACGATTTGCGCTGCTAACCAAGGGACACGTGCATATACTCGTATAATACATATTTTTTTCTTATTTAACAAATGTGTAATGAATTGAATAAATTGTTTCGGTGCAAAAAGATGTTATGTAAAATAAAAACAGCAACAACAACAACAACCCAAGCGTAGCCAAACACATAGAAGTGTACAAGCTTTCTATGTAAGTATGTACATATTTATGTATGTATGTATGTAGGTAGGTATATTATATCTTCGCTAAGCTGATCAACTCAACGATCATGAACTGATCTTGTCACCGCGTGGCAGCCACAAATCAATTATTGTCTCTCTCGCTGCATGTTCAAATTCACGGTTCATTGCGGTTGTATACGCGTAAGTAAGTATGTTCGTATGTATTTTATGTTGAAAGTTGTTGAAAAATTCAGACATCAACAACAAGCCGAGATTGTCATGTCAGACATGACAAACATTTTCATATCATCATAACATCTGGGCATACATACATACATACGAGTAAATACATAAGACCAAGAAACAAGAGTATATAAATATGTATAAATACCTATATGTGGTAGAGAGTATGCTATGAAAAATCAGCAACAGGTCGCCATTGCGCCGCTGACATGGATGACGTGATATTTGCATTTCTTTGGTCAGACATAAGGAAATGAGCATACGCGCACATGACATGACATGGGGTTGTGATTGACGGTGCTGAGGTAAGCAGCAACATCAACGGAGATCAGCAGCAGCAGCAGCAGCAGCAGCAGCGACAGCAACAGCAATGAAAACATGTTATACATATATTAAATTGACTTTTGTATGCTAATCCATCGATCATAAAGTGATGAGTGTGCGCGGGTGAAGTACAAACACTCTCAAGGCTTTAGGTGAATTATTAATCTTGTTTTATTTTAATATATTAGGTCAAGTAAAAAGTTCGTTCGGTTTTTATTTAAGAGATAGCGTTATTGTCCTTAGTACTAGTGTTACGTGTCGCATCATGTCATACTATACGGCGCTGAAAACGTGTTTATTCACGCTAAAAGTTTGTCTTTGACAGTTTTTCGATTGATTGACTCAGTACGTTGTGAGCGCTCGTCAAAGATGGACACCAGGAAAGAGAAAATTCGCTATATTTTACAATTTTTCTTTGATCAAGGCGAAAAAGCAGCCAAAGCGGCTGAAAAAATTAATTGAGTTTATGGGCCCGATACTGTAAACGAACGTGTAGCACAAAATTGGTTTGCTAGGTTCCGTTCCGGTAATTTCGATGTCAAAGGTACACCACGCGTCGCGAGGCCTTTCGTCGAAAATTTCGATATAATCATGGAAATAGTGGAAACAGACCGTCACGTGAGCACTTATTTAATTGCTGAGGAACTAAAGATAAGACAGAAAACCGTTTGGAACCATTTGCATAACCTTGGATTCAAAAAGAACCTCGATGTTTGGGTGCCACACGAACTAACGCAAAAAAACATGATGGACCGAATTTCCATCTGCGTATCGCTGCTGAATCGCAACAAAATCGACACTTTTCTGAAACGTTTGGTGATTGACGACGCGCCAGAAGCTCCAGGAGCTCGGATGGGAGGTCCTAACGCCTCGGTTAGGTAAAAAAGCTGAGCACAGTTGAGTCATTGCTAATATTCTTTCAAATTCCACCAGGCAGTACATTCAAATATGGAGGGTTTTCGAGCCACTGAATGTCGTCGTTTATGTCATCGTTCCATTGTATAGACGGGAGAATACCGCCCATTAACCTTCCGCTATACCGTTCTCTCGAAGATTCCTAAGTCGGTTCATCGTAATGTAAATGTCATGGACATACGTCAGCAGTTGTCTATTATAGAAGATTGTGCCCACTATTAAGATCTATTTATTAAAGTCTGCAGCTCTTATTTTTTTCGTCCAGCATTAAGTTAAAGAAGTCACACGATAGAGGCTCACTTCAACGGTACCCCCATTTTGTATCGAACTGCTTGGAGTGGTCCTTCCGTTTCCTGACGGATTTTTTTGGAATCCTTATAAGTTTTGCATATATACCAAAATTAAATATATCGAAAGCAGCTTTAGAATCCATACAAAGTTGGTTTGTGTCACCCATTTTCTCAGGGGTCCTTTTCAAGATTTAGCGCATAGTGAATAACTGGTGAATGGTACTTTTCACAGGTCTTAAGTAACACTGATAAAATCCGATGGGTTTCTCACCACAATATGCTCGAGCTTTGATCTTTCACAGCATACACTTGTCAGTTCTCTGCTGCTGGTAAAACATTGGCTTCCGCTGCTTTGCTATTTTTCAAAGGAGGGATCGTTTTCAGGTGATAGAATCTCGGGTTTCGGTTTTGTCACTGCAATTAAGTAAGCTAGAAAAAAATGTCGGCGGAGTTATTGCTGCAGTTTGCAGGCCTTCAAAAGAAGAGAATACGCATTTATGTATATAGCCAAGCGATCGTTAAGGCGTCACTTTCATAAAGCCCGAAGTCGGTGGTGGTTGAACTATGTAAAGAGGCGATAAAAAGCTGTCTAAGAAATTAAGAGTTCATATCTACTGGCCGGCAGGTCATATACAATAGGTGACGAAGGCAAATAGAAAGTAGATGAACTGGCTAAGGAATATGTCCCTTCAGAATAATACGTAATTATGGACTTACCACTTCCACTCTTGGAAGTGGGTCAGGCGGGTTTGGTGGAGGATAACAGCTACAGGAATTATAGAGGATGTGTGGAGACGGTGAGACAAGTAATTTGTAAGTATGCAGAGGTTATGCTTACTCGGCACAGAAATGCTACAGAACCTTGAGTCAGCACTGCTTTAAGGGGCCAAGCTACTGCTTCAATTTGCAAGGTGAATAGAAATGTTCTTCAAACTACAGACACAATAAAGAGTGTAGCAGCGAAACTAGTAATACTATAGACGTAGTTTGGTCTTAGGGAGACTCGAAGGATCAACCAGTTAACTCTAGCCTTAACTAAGTTTGAGTTTGAGAAATTGCCCAGCTTCAATTTTTGGTTCCTCTCCAAAAAGATTTGTCCGATCGCCTTATTTTTTCGTAGAATTTTCGAGCATTTTCCCTGTTGGCCATCTTCTCAAGCTCTGCATTTCAGAATCTCTGTGTTTTCCTCTGCAAATGCGTCTTGCTTCGCAGTTCAGCTTTTCGCGTCGTTCTCATATCGATCGAGATAAGTAGATTTTTTTCTCTTCACTGCGGTACGACTATCCTCATCGTACCAGCTCCTTTTACGTAGAGGGCAGGAATTGCAAAGTTCTCTTATACTCGTATGTATCAAGTTGTTGACGAGTGCTTTTAAAGACATTCTTTGGATCTTTTCGGCGTCGGAGCTTTCTTATAAACATATGTTGATCATTGGCAATGGAGTCAAGTAACAAAATGTAGGCGTTGCGTAGTAAACATTGTTATGATATGTTAAGAAAAAATTTAGAAAAAATCCTGTGGTCCACTGTCCAAATTTCAGAAACGAACTCTTGAGCTTGTGGAGTCTGATGGACCCTTCTGTAGTAACAAAGTTAATGTAGAATTTACTCTACCAATTTGGTATTATTAGAATTTTTAGTACGAGTAAAAGATTAGAACACTATAAACGAGTGGTTAGCATTGCGTACTGCCATTCTGTAGACCACGGTTCGAGTTCTGGTTCGACCAACATCGCCCCTCGGCGACATTGGGAATGTCAAGCGCTCCGAGTGCAAAAAAGGTCCTCATAAAAATCCAACGGTCATTTGGAGGTGGTTTACAATAAACGATGTGTATCAAAAATTGGAGTAGGACTTCAGCGAAAAATCACTTCAGCAGTTACAAAGCACAAATTACATAATTAGATAAGATTAGAACCTCCGTGAACGACATTGCTCTTGTGCTCCTTCTCTATTTAGCTAGCTCTAATAGATGAGTTCTTTCCCAAGCTGTCTTCCATTTAACTATCCCTTACATACGGATGAATCTCTTAACGATATGAACTCAAATCTTTACCCTGCGCCTGCCTCAGTGTCTCATTGCAACGGCTTGGCAGTGTAATTTTCCAACCATGGGCGCCCTTGTAGCTTGTCTTAGATATGTTGCTTGTGAGTCCTAATTTTTACAACACAAACACAAAGTTAATTTTAGCAAAAGGAAGAGTAAAGTTCAAATTCAAGCAAAATAGCTACCTCTACCACAAGCCGTCGTAGTCTCTTTAGTTAATTGTGTACAAAAGTTATTACCTCAGACGCGGCAGTCTTTGTTAACTGTTAACTGAAGTCTGTGGTCGACTTGGTGCTATGAAGATTCCCACAGACCAAAACCACTAAAGTACTACTCTACGAGTATCTAGGACGTTGGTTGGTTAGCGCAACCTCTGCCTTTACGCCCTGCCCTGCCAGAAGACAGCGACACGGTGAAGATTTTGTATTTTTCTACTACAATCTTCTTTATTATTGTGGCAGAAAGACACCACCCACAAATCACAAACAACAACAAAGAAAACATGTTAATGCTAATTGCAACAAGAGCACAAGCGAACTCGTTACGATGTTGCAGGGGCAGCGCAGCGCCGCAGTGGTTTGTAGGTAAAGTGGCGATGCTGTTGAAGAGGTATAAAAACATACATAGGTACTTTCATATGTACTCGTATGTATGTATGTGTGCCAAAAAGAAAATGAGTCATGGGAATGACTTAATGAAGAGCAGCTGGGTTAGGGGCGTGGTGAAGGCTTACTCATTATCGTATTTGTAAATATATATGTATGTCTAATAATTGCCATACAACCACATACACAAACATATGTACATATTAATTTTGATCATTTGGAAGCGTTGAAGCGCTGAAGCGGACACCTGCAAGTCGTTCGATAATTCATATGAACCAAATTTCTGCTTCTTCTTCTTCTTCTCGATTTTTAATTACCAATTATATATATACCACAATTTTATGATTTTTCTATAAATTTTAATGCAAAATTTGTTTACTTCTCCATTTAGCCCAATAATTACTATTCTCCGTCACAGCGTCGCCGAGTGAATTTTCGCAAACCGTACGAAATGTGTAAATTAGCACAATTGTTGGTGTGTGCTGCTGCTACTGCTACTGCTGCTGCTGCTGATGCACACATATTCACCGGATTGTTGCATGCCGTCCAGTCATAATAATTGCCACAACATCTGCATCATTGGCACTAACGATATGGCATGGGAAACGTTAGTACATATGTATGTGTGTGTGTGCATATATATGTGTACTCGTATATGTAGCGAGGCAGTACGTGCAAATGATTGCATATTTTGGAAATTATTTAATACTAAATAAATTCCTATTAATTTTCACAATTTTGAAATAATGGCATAAGCAAAACGTTTGTACGTGTTCAAAATACTGTTCGAATGCTGACAATTGATGGAGTGTGAAAAATAATAAAGACATGGAAAATCGCTAAATTTATATGTCAAACATCTGGGGCAGCAGTTAAGGTATGAGGGGTGGTCGTTAAGTTGTGGAAGCGGAGGGCATGAGTAGGTAGTAGCACTAGGGATATATTAATTGTAGAGCTGTCACTAAAACACATATGTATGTATGCCGTGATTATTTAGGAAATCATGCACCATCGACTAACTGTATACAGTCCTGTTAACCACCGTCTTAGTCGTTAAAAACCAATTAAAGTGTTTTAGAAATGAGGATAACTGAGCTCTACTGAAGTTAAGTAGCGCTGAAACTTCTGGGGAGGCCATGCCGATTAGTACTAAGAGCTGGGCAGTGGTACTGTGATCTGCTGCTGTCTTTCCTTGTTGTCTCTATATTGATTTTTGAAGGAATATTGCCGAAACTTTGGGTGGATAAAAATCCGGGTAATTGGTATAAATTTCAAAAACTATTCTAATATGTTCGCAACTTACGGCGGAATTGTCTCTCTGAGGGTTAATTCTTGAAACCTTAATCAACAAAGACGAACTTTTCATCTTCTACGCCCCTGCAGTTGCTACAAAAATCATAAGAGCAAAGGACAAAGCTCCATACCTGAGTAACCTTCAGACAGTGTTCTACTATAAGTCTTTTTAAAGCCCCAGTTCAATGGCCATATCATATGTGATGAAAAATTTTAGCAGAATCAGTTGTGACGCGGCTGCAATAGCTGAGTAGTTAGCAGTGCGTGCTACTATTCGTAAGGCCAGGTTTCGAATACTGGTTCAATAAAAAAGAGATAGTTAAATCTTCCCATTGCGGTCGCTTATTGACAAGGAATGTCAAGCCCTCTGGGTTTATTTCTCTTATTTGAAAATTAGTTCCTCATAAAAATCCATCGGCTCAGGAGGCGACTTAGAATAAATTGTAGGTGCCACAAATTTTTTGGGAAAACATCAAGACCTACAACATGAATTGGAGTAGAGCTCGGCCAGAAATTTCTTCGGCATTTACAAAGCGCCAAATTATATAACTGCGGCTAGGATTATTCTTCGGCCACAAAATTTCCTGGAATGCCACTGGATCCAAACCACGTATGTTTTTAGAGCTTACCTTGATGCCTTGCTATAGGCGCTTCTCTCTAACTGAGTCTTAACAGGTAGTATAATAATGGTAGTCGGTAGCGAGAAGATTTGTATAGCGAATATAGTTTCATAGGCTCTCTGATCCCTCTGAAGAATAATATCTAGTTACGAAAGGACTCCAGTTGGAATCAAGTGGTTACATATAAATGAAGTTAACGAAAAAGAGAATAGGTGGTACTCTTTCTAGCATAGAAAAGTCTTTGGAAAACTTTATAAAATCTATTTGAATAATATACATCGTGGATAACTCCTGTGGACACTAAGAAATAATGGAAAGAGAGAACTCAACGATCCAGTTTATTAGAGAAGTGTCAAGACCGCAAAGAAGTATTTAATCACTTTTAAAGCGCTCAATTACAACAACATCATACGGGAACTGTGGGACGGCATTTCAAGTTTCCTACGTACAGCTGCAAGCGAAACTGTTGGATGAGGACTGCCGTGTCGCGGTGGAGAGGAAACAGGCTGCCTCCTTCGAAACGTTGCGATCGACCACAGCATGTGCGGGATGGGATAGATACCGAGAGCTGAAGAGGGAAGCAAGATAAAAAAGAAAGAGGCCGAGATGCGTGAGTACGAAGAGCTTAAGAAACTGGCCGCAGGGGTTAAGCTCGAAAATTCTATGAGAAGATACGACCACTTACAGAAGGTTTCAAGAACGGAGCAGACTGCTATAGGGCACAAAGAGGTGATCCAGCCTATTATACCCAGAGCATATTGAATTTATGGAGGGAACACTTCTCCAGCCTGCTGAATAGCAGTGAAAATGGAGTATCCGGAGATGGTGAACCCGCAACCTCACTCGATGACGATGAAAAAGACGTTCCATTACCTGAACATGAAAAAGTTCGAATAGCAATCGCCGGCTTAAAAAACAACAAAGCGGCTGGAGCTGACGGTCTACCGGCAGAACTATTCAAACATGGCGATGAAGAGCTAACAAGGTGCAGGCATCAGCTACTTTGCAGAATATGGTCGGACGAAAGCATGCCCCACGATTGGATTTTAAGTGTGCTCTCCCCAATCCATAAAAAAGAGGACTCCACAGTCGGCGCCAATCATCCTTCTTAATATCTCATATAAGGTCCGGTCCTGTCGAGTGTATTGTGTGTGAATGACTTAAGCCCACCGTCAACAAACTGATTGGACTTTATCAATGTGGCTTTAGATCTGGTAAGTCAACCATTGACCAGATATTCACAATGCGCAAAATCTTGGAGAAGACCCGTGAAAAGGGGATCGACACACACCACCTCTCCGAGAGAGTTTTGTAAATAAAAGTTTTGCGTAAGATTTACGGTCCTCTAAGAGTTGGTAACGACGAATACCGCAGCCGATGGAACGATGAGCTGTTCAGCGACATAGTTCAGCGAATCAAGAAACGGCGGCTGCACTGGCCAGGTCATGTGGTCCGGATGGATATGAATATTCCAACTATCAAAGTTTTCGATGCAGTATCCGCCGGTGGAAGAACAAGTTGAGGTCGTTGGAAAGACCAGGTAGAAAGGGAGCTAGCTCTACTTAGTATCTCCAATTGGCGCCAAGCAGCGAGGAAAAGGCATGAATGGCGCGATGTTATAAATTCGGCTAAAATCTCCTAAGCGGTGTTTACGCCAGTAAAACCTTACTTACTTAGTAAGTAACTACAACAACAATAAAACATCTATATAGTTTAGTATTGCCTTAATTATTCGCCACACAATTAACTTAATTCATTTATCAAAAGCGGCGACTTGAAGAGCAAAATACTTTTCATGTTGACGACAAGCGACAGCCGAAACATTTGAGTGACAAGCACAAGATCGATGATTTTTGGGGATATGTACTGACAAACATACGAGTACATACATCTACATACATACATATACACATATGTAAATTTTAAAATACATATTATAGCATTAACCGTTATTCGAACAACTACGAAATTATAACCGCCTACGGGCTCGAAGCCGCGTGCGGCAGACACAACCATTTCAATTGGCGCCATTTATTCGTAACGTGGAAATAGCAAAACCGTTAGACGCGTTAGACGTGCAGGTGAAGCAGCAGCAGCAGCAGCAGCACTGAGTGGGAGCGGCAACATAAGATGGATTGCGCGCATTTATAGTACAGAGTTGGTGGCGGAGTGGAGTTTTGTTTTTTTTTCATGCCGGCAACAAGCCAATTTTCATGCAACACACCGACTCTGTGGCAGCCTAGATCACTTGGCAAGAGGCATTCACAAAAGAGAAATACAGAAAATTATGCGTTAATTTAAATTTTCTGGCTGCGCGTGACGCCGACGATAAAAAAAACAACAACCAAAGCGCAGGTTGCACGCTTGCAAGGGCAACAGCCGCCGCAGAGACGTTGGTGGAGTAGGTGACGGTGCTAGTGGCGGCAGTGCTGGCAACATGATTCCGAATGACTAAAACGGCAACTCACCAACGGAATGGTAATTTTTCTCATTGCGGTCGCACCGACAACACACAAACAACACAACGAGGCAACCAATGGCGCATAAATTGCAACACGATTTACGCATTTACCGCACGCAGACGTAACAACAACCAACAAAAACCGACAACAGAAACAAAAATTAATGAAACAAAACATAAAAAATGAAAAAAAAAACAAAAACAAAACACAAAAATAATTGTTGCAATTGGCAACATGATATGCGAAGCACTCTTGTTCTGGTTGTTGTTGGTGGCTGTTGGTTGCTGTTGCTGTAACGCGCAAGCGCACCTGTACTTAGCATATACGAGTACACATGCTAATACACACAAAAAAAACTACATACTCGTATGTTGGCTTGCAATTGCCTCGCACGCCTCCACCAGAGTCCTCCGCCTTGTGCTTGGATTTTGAGTCCGCTTGGAGGTCGGTTTTCGTGTTCGCTAATGTTTTTGGTGCAATTGATATTGTACGTTGAGCTGTACATGTATGTATGTTGCTGTTGTAGCTCGTGTTGTCATTTCTTTTCTTTGGCAACTACAATTTGATACGCAATACGCGCTCAGCATGTTAGCGTCGCTTACAAGCAATTACAAGCGCTCGTGGACGCGTCGGTAACGCGTCGGTAACACTGGCAAAAGCCACAGGGGCTCCCAATCGCAAGCACCGGATAATGGCTGCACACAATTGCAATTCGGATTGTCGAACGGTACGCACATACCAGTATCGACCGCGATGGAGGACCGTGGCGGTGATTATTTTGCAAATAATGGTAGAGGAAATTTCATGACTGTGGATTAGTCAATGAAGCCTTGTATAGAATCAGTATGCCAAAAAAAAAAACTCAAAGTCAGCCAAACTCTTAGAAATTTGCAGAATGGAGAAAACTTTGTGAGCTGCTACAAATAAAGCTGATGCAGCTACAGCGTAGCGAGAGTCTTCATCGCTATTGTACGCTTTTTTACACTCTGCAGCTTCGTCAAGTAGAGCCCGCCACACCTACGGAATGCATCCCGTAGCCACTTCATCTTAGTTTAGACTTTGATACGGCAGTATGAGTTCATGCGGAAGGTCCTGGGCCCGACTCTTCTCCAGCTTAAAAATCAAAATTATAAAAAAAAATTTCAAACCCCTGGATGTATTTATAAAAAAAAAACTCGTAAAAATCCGTCAGCCTTTCGGAGATGATTTAAACCTACAGGTTTCCCTATATGTCTCTTCCGTTTGTATTTTACTGAGAAATATTGCCGAAGCCAAGCTTCGCGAAGATAAGTCCAGATGGAGAGGTTCTTCATCTTTTTGATCGGCTTGGATTTTGTTTACAGGATCATTATCGAGTCTTTTCGGCACCGCTTTGTAACCGCTGAAGCGTTTTTCGGCCGAGCACCTCCTACAATTTGTGGTCTTGCGTCTTGATGTTTTTCCAACAAATGGAGGGACCTACAGTTTATACTAAGCCGCCTCCGAACGGCCGATGATTTTTTATGAGGAGATTTTTAATTCATGTCAGAAATAGATTTGGAAAGCTTTGCATTCTCTGGCGAGAGGCGACCGCAATTAGAAAAATTGAATTAATTTTTTATTTAAGCTTAATTTTCTATAATTTTGGACTCGAACTACGGCCTTCAGTATGGCAGTAAGCAATGCTAACCACTTGGTTATAATGGCCGTAAAGCAGAAGACAGGCTCTGCTTCCCTGAATTTCCCCAATGGTATGTAACTCTTCCTCTTCCCTTGTTTTCATCAGTTGCCACTGGATCGAATGCTATCAACACTGAAGCGTTTCTTTTCATCTAGATTGGTAATGTCAACGTTTAGGTCGTATGTATATCATCATTCGATCGTCTATGTTATCCACTGCCGCACATATGGAGACTATCATAGCTCTTTCGAAAAGAATTTCTCTCGAAAACTCCTGTTATCGGCTGATTGGATGCCGTTGTCGTCCCCATCTCTGCTTCATTATGCGGGAGGCTTTCTTAAGCAGTGTTTAGAGCTTGTTTCCATGCGTCGAGAGAGGAGTTTACTATTCAATTGACAACTCAATACAAAGAAAAATCTTATGCTGGTTCGTAAATAGATGAACATGTCTGCGACTTCAAGGTTTTGTAGGAACTACGACGCGAGTATCCTGACACTTTGTTTATTAGAAGGAGGTATTTCGTTTTGTGCTCACCCGCTACCATATACATTCAGCCTTTTCCGGCCGGGAGGAAGTAGAACTAAAAGCCGCAGTTGTTGAGGAAAAGAATATTAATATCTTAGCAAATACCGAAGTAATCGACTTTTAAAATTTTTGTGTTCCTTCCTTCTCTTTTTAGCTCTGCATCTCGTATTGTTTTCTCCACCATTTCTTAAAATAAGGAACACAAAAGAAGGTCGCTTCTCTGAATCTTCATTTATACCGATCGATCATTCCCAATTCTGAAGTCACATCTGGTGTTGTTCGGCATCTCTTTTCTTTTGAGGCAGCAAATTCAGAAACAACGGCTTAGAGGCCGTCTAATGCTGCAACTATCCAGCTTACATACCTCACAGCCGTACCACCCGACTGGGAGAGAATATACAAAAGCGGGTATTTTCTGCGGTGCAACCGTTGGTAACGGTATCGGCAAGCGGTGACAACTTTTCATTTACACTGCACTCTCATAAAATAGACTGCTATGGCTGGGAGGTATGTAAGATGGGTTGTTTCAGCATAAGACGGCTTTAAGAGAGAGGTTAGCTAAAAAATTTTCCAACTCTCTTCCGTTTCAAGAGTTCGTAAGATAACAAAGCTCCATGTCAGATAAGTCTGCCTCAGGCCCACTTGATTCGAGTAATGTTTTTTCATATTTCTCGCTTTT
The DNA here is from genome assembly GCA_037013455.1 of Ceratitis rosa. Classification (NCBI taxonomy): domain Eukaryota; kingdom Metazoa; phylum Arthropoda; class Insecta; order Diptera; family Tephritidae; genus Ceratitis; species Ceratitis rosa. Next base: position 15,710,108 of record JAWMAG010000031.1, read on the forward strand.
CGCTTTAGACGGCAACTCGAAACATGCAACGCCTCTTTACGGAACAGCTGTTTGGCAGTAGAAGGCAGTAGAAGGCAGCACAGTGTTCAAACTATTTCGAAGTGGTAAAAAATTTAAGTAAATACAAATACAACAAGTGAATTTTAAAGTTAGCCTTTTTATGATTTTATTTCCATTTTCGCCATTTCGTATCTTTTTCTTGTTATATCAGCTGTTGTGTGGTTGTTGTTATTGTTGTTGTACGAGTACTGGGTGCGCGCTTTGCAAGTTGCATTCACATTTGACATATCGCAACGGCTGCAGGTGCAAAGGAGAACAAGCAATATAAGTAAGGTGAACGAAATGAAAACGAAAAAAGGAAAAAGACGAAAAAAAAATAAAAAAGAAAAACAAAACTAAAGAAAATCGAAAACTTTTGCTAATAGTTTGGTTTTGAGCTATTTTAGCTTTTATTACTTTGTTTTTGTAACACACTCACAGCGTACAAAATGTTTAGAGACGTGACAACAACAACAACAACAACAACAACAGCAGCAGCAAAAATGAAGGGAATAACAAAACAAAGGCAAAGCAAAGCAAAGCAAAAACAACAATTAGACAGCCGAGCAACAAAGCAGGCGCCACGATCAACACAGCTGAACTGTAAATGGTGATCGTTGTTGTTGGCTATGCTAGTGCCACTGCCGCTGCTGCTGCCGCCGCCGTTGCTGTTACTGTTGCCAACAACATGCACAGACCCGCATAATTAAAACATCAAAAATTTTGATCAAAAGCCAAGGCATGCCGCAGCAACGAGGCAGGCAGGCAGGCAGGCAGCCAAGCTAAGTCAAGTCAAGCCAAACAAACCAACCAACCAACCGAGGAACCGAGCAACCAGCCCCCAACAAGTCACACACACACAAACTTAGCACCCAAGCATAGTCAAAGACCAACACCACAACAACAACAACAACGACAACAACAGCTATTTAAACAACAATTACAATTGCAACAATAACAATTAATGCAATGCAATTGAAAACAGTCATACATACATACATATTTAGACAATTGTCGCATAGTTTATACATATGCACATACATACATACATACATACATATGTAAGTATAATATATGCACTTGCAGCTGTACAATACTAATTCTTAAGCGGTGAATGTGCACCGGCGTCAATGGGAAATAAGTTAGTAATTTGTGATGAATTTTTCTTTAAATTCTCAGGTGAATTGTAGCCAATGAAGACCGTGCAGCCAACAGCATGGCATTACTATTTCTTTCAGTAATTTTCTAAATAAGTAATTAGTCGATTGGTAGTTTATGAGCCGTGTCATATCATTGTCAATGTGTTTGCGGTGTTTTCAAGTAATTGCATAATTAATTAAAAAAATTTAATTATTAAAAATTAATTGCAAAAATGTTAACAATTCTTATACATACATATTTATATGATTATCTTTGATGGATTGTTGATTTTTGCTTCAAAAAGAAAAATAAAAATACATTTCAGTAAATGAAAATACATATTTAAATACATATATATATATTCTTTTAATCTTAGTCGGAATGTGGGCAATATATGTATGGTATGTGTGTATGGTATGTAGCTAAAACCCGAAAATTAGATTTTTATTCCAAAAAAAAGAGTTCTCCTACACGGTGGAGATCTAATGGAAATATGAGTGATTTTTCTGTCTGCTATGCTGTTCGAAAATTTTTAGAAATACCAAAGGTTCAGACACTCCAAGAAAAGTAGCCTAATCGCCACGTATGAAAGGTCATGAAGCGAATGGAAAGCATGTAGGAAAGCACAATTCGCTTCTAACTCGAATGTGTATTTACGAGGTGTGACAATTAAGTAATGAGACTGATCATATTGTCGCGATTGTGGTAACCCTTCTTCCGGCATCCTTCTCCTCTCCATTGATATATTTGCCATCGCTCCAGCTTGTTTATTTCGCCTGCTGTATCGTGTTGAGTAAACGTGTGTTCGTGGGGAAAAACGAAATCAAGCTACTCTTGCAGCCGCTTTCCTTTTTATGAAATTTTCCTTCGCCAAATCGCAAAGTGGCTGCTGTATGCTATCAATAGCTTGACGAATTCCATCTTTGGGGTCTTCAATCGCCGTTGGCCTGTTGACGTAGACCTTATCTCTGTCAAGGCTCCACAGGAAGAAGTCGCAAGGTGCTAAATCAAAAGATCCTGGTGGCCAATTGCAATCACCTCTTCCAGAGGTAACATGACCCGGAAACTTTTCCCTTAAAAGATCGATGGTTTCGGGCTTGTGTGGTATATTGGGTCGTCTTGTTGAAAGTACATAAGCTGCTATATATATTTCTGGACTAAAAATGAAAATACGAATATTTAACGAAAATGGCTTTTTTTTTTTTGGATTTGGCTCGTCTTGGGCTCATACGCATAGATCCATGATTCGTCCCTGTGACGATCTTATAAACGTCTTTTGAAGCACCGCGATCGTATTTTTTTAGCATTTCTTTACACCAATCCACACTATCTGAAGGTATGTTACATGACGGTCTTGCATTATCAGTTCACGTACGGCATCGATGTTTTCTGGCACAACGGCTGTTTTTGGACGACCTTCACGGAATTCGTCTTTGTGCTAGCGTCGGCCACGATTGAATTCGCTGTACCAGTTTTTCACAGTGCTATAGGATGGTGCTTCATAGCCATACAAAGATTTTAGTTCATCGATGCACTCTTGTCGTGATAGTCCACGTCGAAAGTTGTGAAAAATGATCGCACGAAAATGGTTACGAGTTAATTCCATTTTTTGGCCGAGATGAATTTTTTAATTCCCTGTAAATAAATCAATTCACGATTAAATGACAAAACGTTCTGAGTGATGTTATGCTAAAAAATGTCAAACTTTCCAATGGAAATGTCAGATTGCTTCATTTTCGAAAAAGTAATGTCCAATGACCCCACCGGATCGTAAAAGGCATCAAACAGTCACACGTTGAGGATGGAGAAGCTTTTCAACAATATGTCTTATATTTTTTTGCTTATCGACGTAGCCATCGAAGTGGTAATGGACCTCATCAGTCAAAAAGGTTTTTCGATGAAATTCAAGGACCCAACAAACCAAGACATGATGTTGTTGAGGATCGGCCGGCTTGAGTTATCATGCTAACTGAACTTTATAAGACCTAGGATCAAAGTTTTTATGCCAAGTAAGGTGTAATGACGTTTGTGGAATCCCCAATTCTAAGGAACGACGAGGAAAGGACAAACATGGCTTTTATTCCAGATATTGTTGAACGTTAATTTCTGTATTGCGGTCCGACAAGGTGCTTAACATTAATCGAAAAATCTGTTAGTTTTTCTAAGCGTCTCCGCCAGGTTTTCACCATTTACATAATAATAATAATAAGCGCTTTGTAACCACTGAAGCAATTTTTGGTCGAGTTCGTCCTCCGAAAGATCTATGATTCTGCTCGCGGTGGTTGAGGTAGAATAAAGAATACAACTGAGCTAGCTTTGAGAATTCCAGCAGTCTCTTCCTACATGTATGCACAGAGAATGTGAAGAACGAATTAGTACTCTACTCGAAACGACATGCAATTAATTAAGAGTTCTTATATAGATGTACATACATACGAGTATCTTTCATATATCTTTAAACATAAATAGTTTAGTCTACAAATTGAGCTCTTTCTGCAACTCCCCCTATTTCTGTGGCATGCATCGTCGTGTGGCAGTTGGCACAGTTGCTGACAGCAAACAGGTGGACACTCCACTATCGGCGACATCGATCAGAGCTAAAGTAAGTTTTATGTTGTTATCGTTGTTGTTGTTGTTGTTGCTGTTGCTAAATTTTTTTATGACGACAGTTATGCGGCAACATTGCCAATACAAATTGAATGCCGCATTGCCGAGATACTCATACATACATACATATGTGTATGTACATATGTACATACATATTTTGTATGCTTGTAGCGCTTTGAACACTTGTCGCCACAAACGCCAGCAACTAATCAGCAAAAGTTGATAAAGCAAAAATATAAAAAAAAACAACAACAACAAAAAAATTGTATTAATAAAAACTGCAACAAATAAATGCAATTATGGATTGCATCTTGTTGTTGTTGCTTTTGGCCACGCAGCTGTGGAGGCATCAACGGCGAGTGAGTGGAGCAACCGCAGTGACCGCGATAAAAGTGGTCGAATGAGTGGAAAGTTGTTGTTGCTGGCTTTTCTACTATAACTAAATTTTTTTTTTTGTAAAAATATTTTTTTTTTGTAATTCACCGCTGAAATTTTTTTGTTTGCTGAATTTGTCGCTCAAGTAAGCCACACAGCAATACACGCATACATATATATGGCGCACACGTGCAACCGGCAATGTGATAAACAATTCCGTTAGCAATTAAAAATTGCAAATGACGTTCGCTCGTTCGCGTTGTGTGTTTCTTGTGTGCGAGAGGGGGCTGCAGCTGGTGATAACGTTGTTGTTTTTGTTGTTTCTTTATTTATTATTTTTGTTGTCATCGCACTTGCCTCGTTTACGCTGCTTCAACAATTTTCACTTTAACGTGCCAACGCGAATTTTACTTATGCATACATATATATATATAGACAACAACACCAACAACATGTCGAACAGCTGCGTTGCATACCACACATAGGTACATATGTACATAACGATCGTGCAACAACAAGAATAGTGAGCATTTGGTTTGATTTAAAGTTGATGTTGGTGTGCTTTTCCTTGTTGGTTTATTGCTATTGTTGGTGTTGTTGTTGTTGTTGTTGTTGTTGTAATGATAATAACATTATCGGCAGAAAAGTTACTGTTTTCGTTTTTGTTGTTCTTGCATTTAAGGCGATCACAGCAGTTGCAACTTATGTATGTAGATCGCTTGCTCTCATTGTTGTTTTGTAGTTGCCTGGTGGTTGTTGTTGGCATAATCTGGTTGTTATTTTGGTATTAAAATATTTGTTGTTGTTGTTGTTTTTCACTTTACAAATATTTAATTTTAATAAATCGAATGAAAATGCAAACGTTTTAGTTGCTTCCGCGGTCGATGTTGTTGTTGTTGTTGTAATAAAAGCGATGTTTGTTGTTGCTTTTGCAGTTTTTGTTATTTAGCAAATTTGTATGTTTATACATATGTTAGTGTGTATGGTATGAGCGCCAAATCATGGTAAATTTTTGTTGTTGTTGTAATTTTGTTGTTTTTTGGTTGTTGTTCACATTTTCATTTGCAAGTGTAACGTTATTTTTTCATTGTGATTGGGCTCGCAGCTGCTCAAATATAGTAAAAGTTGTTGCATTTGTTGTTGTTGTTGTTGTTGTTGTTCTCCACAAATGCCACGCGTGACTTGTTTGTTGTGATCCAGTTTACGTTACGCGCCATCAACGAAATCATCAATATTTTTCCAACAGCAATAACGTGCCAACAACAACATACATATGTATGTACAACATTACAACAACAACAACAACAACAACGACATGCATACGAGTAGACGAACGCAATTTATTGCAGCTGCATTGCCGTTAGAAATGTTAATATCGTCCAGAGCAGCCACCTGCCCCGCGAACTCCGATCACCGTTGCACCACCATATTCTATCTTGCCGCCGCAGGTTGCACTCACTCACTCGCTCATCCGCATTTGCAGCTGTTCAGCGTGTATTTGGTAAAGAAAGTAATGTCGTTGCATGCAACATACCTACATACACGTATGTACGAATATGTAAATACACACATGAACACCGGCATGCCACCCAACTGACTTGAAACTTGCCACATTCGGTTATTTTGTGGCGCATATTTCTGCAACGCAACAGCGTCATCAGCGACATCCGCCAACAATTGCTCAGCATCAACAACAATTGGCAAACTTTTGTTCACATTCGTTGCATGTGCATCGTGTGTGTGTGTGTGTGTGGCAAGTAATTTGGACACTCAACCGCTCACTCGGCTGCTTTTATGACGTCGTAACTTTGTTGTTGTTGACCTAGAAAAATGACGAGACGGCGACGTGAAACTGCGTAATTATGTATGCTGTTTGACAGAGCGTTATTGTGCGGTATGTGGCATATGGCATGTGGCAGCAAATTAGTGGTGTAAAACAACAGTTACGACGCAAAACAAAATATTTTTTTTTAAATTTTGTTTGACGTTACTAAAAAAAAAACATTAGATTTAAAAGCAAAAACAACAACAACATAAACATACATACATACATACATACATTATATATAGAGAATAGAACAAAAAAAAAAAAAATAAAAAACCAAAAAAAAAGTAAAAAAAAAAATGTAGTGAAAACCAATATATGTACACGTATGTATGTACTGCATGTTGCGCCACACGTGTGCTTCTTCACCACCACCCAGCTGCCATCCTCGAAGCGTTTTCACTCCCAACGCCTTGCCACATGCAACTTTTTCGCCTCAGCCGATTGGCTGATTGCTTGTTTGCTTTGCCTTACAGCGTTACTGTGGAAAATTTTCCGTGGCAGCTGTAGCGCACACAACTTTTGCGCCTGTGGTTGCATGTAAGGGGTACATACCTATGTATGTACACATGTAGGTATGTATGTATGGCAAGCGCAAACGGTGCACGGCTGTATCGCATATGTCACACCAAGGACGATGCGTACACTCAACTTTCCTCCCCTCCCTTAGAAGGCGGCAGGCGGCAAGCGGCAAGCGGCAAGCGTCCGTTAAGTGTTTACCGCTGGCGATGGCTGACGTTGCATATGCGCAATTGCTGTTAACACGCTGCTGCTGCTGCTGCTTCGTGCTTCCTCCACATGCAGTTGCCGTCCGTTCGCTTCACACGCACATTCGCAGCAACTGTGCGACACATGCATTGCAGTTGGCTTTTAAGGCTTCCTACATACATACATACACACATGCATGCGAGTATATGAATATAAACGCCTGCAAATACACAAACATAAAAACAAATGTATCTATGTATGTATGTTTGCATGTGCACTTAGAAATAAAGAGGCATCACCAGAAGCCACGTCACCTTTCGCGGATTTGTTTTGTGGCATTTGTTGTAAACATTTTCCACATATGCGTGTAATCTGCTGCACATGGCTGAGATACTGAATGTGTCGCCACGACTACGCTTACATATGCTCATACATACATACATATGTACAAACAAACATAGGTAATCTGTTTGTTTGGGTACGGAAGCCTTTAAAATTGTACATTTGTATCTACATATTTACATAATTATGCGTGTATGTAAATGTTGTAAGTAGAGTACTCTCTACGACTGTCCTTATGGGCAGAGGCGGCGCGGCACTGCTGCCGCTAATATCAGCTAATAAGAACCTGGGAGTGTTGTACTCCGCGGTTGTATTCAATATTTTGACATTAAACCTTTGTACTGGCCTCAAACACATTCGTCTCCTACGTACTCTACGCATTTCTGCATGCAACGAGTCACCGTACGATACCAACTTACTTTCCGCAAGTACCTTAAAGCCCACTGCTGTGACTTTCTTCTTTCTCTAAAGTCCACTTCCATCGGTAATCTTTGCAGCCGAGTCGATGTAGTGGGTCCAGACCCTAGGAAACTCATAGCTTCCGTCCCTTGATTAGTAGAGAGATTTGGTCTTGTACGAGAGCCGTTTTGTCGTTTTAGGGAGTTTTCTCAGACCTTATCTGAGATCTGTATGAGATGTACACTGATATGGACATAGTTCAGTGAATAAAGAGATGATGATTGCAGTGGCTGAGACGCGTCGTCCGAAGGACGTTATCATCCGTCGGTATTAGCATAATTAGAGGAAGATCACAACTGCCTAGGAGAGATGGTGAAGAAGAACTTATTAATATATAATAAAATTAGCACTATGTAACCGATGAAGCGATTTTCGGCCGAGTTCCTCATTCAATTTGTGGTTTGCGCCTAGATGTTTCTTCAACTAATGGAGAGACTTACGGCTAATTCTAAGCCGCACCCGAACGGCCGATGTATTTTTGTGAGGTGCTTTTATTTCATGTCAGAAATATTTACACTCGGAGGGTTTGATTTTCCCCGGCGAGGGGCGGCCGCCATTAGGAAAATTAATTTTGGATGTTGGTCGAACTATGCCTCGAACCCTGGCCTTCTGAATGATAGCTTCTACTGCTAACCACTCGGCTTTTGCAGCCGCCTTTTTGAATGTTGGTCGAACCACGACTCAAACCGTGGTCTTCCCAATGGCAGTCACCGGAGAAAAGCTGAACTATATTTAATATCTCAAATTTGTGCTGGAAGAAACGGCTACTACCAGGATCCTGCTTCCACGTAATATCAGGTATATACAATACATGCACAAAACCTCTCGGAGTCTTAGATGAAAACTCCCCTTTCCCCGTTGCACATTCCAGGATAATTTTTGTTACTGTACTAAAAAGCAGACGTCAACCTCGCACCCATCAATGATTGTACCACATTCCAACGGCTTCCAGGAAGAGAGTTTCTGTTTTCAAAGTTGATAACGCTACACCAACGCGAATAAATTTATGCCGAAAGAACGCTGTGACATTCGGCACTAGAAGTCAAAGAAAGAATCCTCCGTCGTGCGGTCACAAGCAGAAAAACAGCTTAAACGCCAAAGTAAAGCGCAATGCTCGGCTTCCACGGTAGTGATGCCGTGGCATACAGCAAATCCAATGTAATGGTGTTTTTGTTTTTTTTTGTATTTACAGCAATATTTGATAATCATTTTCAATTTATTATGGTGTTAATAATGGCAATGATAATGAAGTCATTGTTGCCACCAGAATTTGTTTTGCTGCTGCTGCTGTGCGATACACAGCGCCGAGACATACCAAGGCAATAATACCGCTTGCAGCATTAGCGTACAATTATTGGTACTTAAGGCAATAGATAGCAACAGACAAATGTCCGCAGCAACGGAGCCAAGAGTTAAGAGTCAAGCCAAGTCAACACGTTGGCCAACAAATCCAGGCGAAGAATCGACTGGCGACAACCATAAGCGCCGCACGACTATTGGTTGAGGCTACGAACGGTTCTGGCGCCGCGCTGTGCACCGGCACTACGTCTCAGCTAGCCAACACATCTTTTTCCCACATTCAGCTTATTAACACCTGAAAGTTTCGCCCGTCGGCGTTTAGGTGCCAACAGTGGCAATTTGGTTTGTCTGCTGCAAAGCTAAAGTCACAGTTATCCACGGTGTACAATCACCTCACCTCTGCCGTGGCAAACACTTTACTTTATTGCTGCGCGTCGTTCTCGTGCATTGAGTTATTGCTATGCATAAGCAGAAATCTATAAAAGACAAGAAGAATTGTACAATTGTTGTCGATTCGCTGTGGCTGCCACTGTGGCAGTTGTGTGTGGTGTTGCAGGTGCAACTTTCATATTGTCACTTGCTGCTTTGCTTTGTATTTGCTATGGTACACCTTTAGACGCCAACGTCCAGTCGGCAATTCGTTTTGGTCGCATATTCTGCTTGTGTCTTCTACGTCCTTCCGCCCGCCGCCTGCCGCCCATCAACCCATCAACACTGGCAGTGTTCTTAGACCTTGGCCGATGTGCTGGCGCAATATTCATGTTTTATTACATAACTGTTGTTTGAAAATTATGTTTTTATGTTTATACACACATACATGCACACCAACATACATGTCTGGTTGTGGTTTTTTTGCTCATCATCTTTGTCTTTACTTTTGTCACCATCGCCATTATTGGTTCTTTGTTCTTTGCTTGCCTTTTTTTGTAATTAACAAATTTTTATTTTTAAAGCGAGAGATCAATCTCAGCCACTGTGCATCTGTCGTCGCGCTTGAGCTGGCCAACAATGATTCAATCAGATTTTCATGGGAAACCAAAGAAATAATCAGTTGTAAGTTGTGAAGGGCAAATGGGACCAAGAGTTAATTTTTACAACTTTAATGACGTACGAGTATTTGTACAATTTTTAGGTTAGGCCGGTGATGGGTAATATTAAAACTTGAAAAAAAATTAACCTAAAAGCGTCTTTGTTTTGTTATTAATAACAAATCGTAATTAATAATATATTGATAAAGTTTTTAGGATGATCTTGTGCCAGTTTTTAGCAAGTTAAATAATTCCTGGGCCCTAGAATTGGAAAAAATGTAAGCCAAATCATTTTTAAAAGCCTGATCGGAAACCAAGGTTTTGAAGAGAACGAAACGAATGGTAATCTGTCGGCCTATGCAACACTAAGTGTTGCCAGGTGCCATCTGACATTTCCATTGAAAAGTTTGACATTTTTTAGCATAACATCACTCAGAACGTTTTGTCATTTAATAGTGAATTGATTTATTTGCAGGGAATTAAAAAATTCATCTCGGCCAAAAAATGGAATTAACTCGTGAACATTTTCGTGCGATCATTTTTCACAACTTTCGACGTGGATTATCACGACAAGAGTGCATCGATGAACTAAAATCTTTGTATGGCTATGAAGCACCATCCTATAGCACTGTGAAAAACTGGTACAACAAATTCAATCGTGGCCGACGCTCGCTCAAAGACGAATTCCGTGAAGGTCGTCCAAAAACAGCCGTTGTGCCAGAAAACATCGATGCCGTACGTGAACTGATAATGCAAGACTGTCATGTAACATACCTTCAGATAGAGACATGCCTATGCATTTCTCCCACCAGCATACATTCGATATTGCATGAACACCTGGCCGTAAAAAAGGTTTGTTCTCGTTGGATCCCGCACAATTTGACAATCGCTCAAAAAAAAGGCTCGTGTGGATTGGTGTAAAGAAATGCTGAAAAAATACGATCGCGGTGCTTCAAAAGACGTTTATACAATAAGATCGTCACAGGTGACGAATCATGGATCTATGCGTATGAGCCCGAAACAAAACAGCAATCGACCGTGTGGGTCTTCCAAGACGAGCCAAATCCAAAAAAAACCCATTTTCGTTGATAAATATTCGTATTTTCATTATTAGGCCAGAAATATATATAGCAGCTTACGTATTAAAATGGCAATTACGATTTTTCAGGTTTCCTTCTGCAGTATTATTAGCTGACGACTGTATGTACTCGCAGATGCGATCTTGCAATACAGAAAGTTTGGATATCGGTTTAGTGACGTTTTTCTGAGTCACTATCGATGTATTTGGTGTGGTGTTGTCCTGATGAAACACAATTCTCTTTCTGTGTGTTTCCTTCGGACGGTCCAATTGTTGACTGTATAGGTCCAAATTAAGAGTTCGGCAGTAGAGGAGTAGCTCATAGTGGATGATTCCTTGATAATCCTACCAAAGGCTGTAAACCTTTAAGTACTTTAATTTATTACTCATCCAAGTCGAATTAAATATAATTTTAGTTTGCAAACAAATTGAAAACATTGCCGAACAACATTGGCACATAAATCTGTGGCGCATGTAGACCGCGTAAATGAGATGATTTTCGCGTACTTGAGAAAATTTGTGAAAAACAAACCTATTGTGTTGCATTTTTGAACATATGTACACATGTACTTGAAACATATGTATGTACATATGTAAAATTTCATTCCCACAAATATTAGCATTCCCTCGCAATTTATCTTTTTAAAGTGATCTTGTAAGGAAAATTGACTGAGTACTTGAAAACGAAAGGAAGAGATAATTAGTTCTACGAGTTTGGTGGAAAAATCGGACAATTTAGGAGCATATTTACGGATTTCCGTACATATGTACATACACGTATGCATGTATATGAAAACACATAAGAAATACCTTGGCCAGATGCTTGAAAGTTGTGTGGAAATTGGCTGAATTTTGTTTCAATATTTTGTAAATTTGGAAACAAAGCCCTCTAAATGTTGGTAAATACCGTGGATTATATGCAAATGTCTTTGTATACTCCTTCTAATGTTACTACCTAAATATATAAATATGTATGTATATGCGCAAATGTGTGCATGTTTATCTCTCTAGCGTAAGCATATGCTTTTAGGCGCATACATACCTACATACGCGTGTGTAAGTAATTATAGTTTTTCGTTCAAGATTTGTAGACTTATTTTACCTGGGAAAAAAGAAAACAAATTTAATGTCTCTTAATAAAAGAAATTGGTAAAGCATCTTTATGTATTTTGTTTTCCTAAACAAAAATCTTTCTATAAAACTAGATATTGTTTTCTTTTCTTTTATTTTACTCGTTTTATTTAATATAATTTAATTTACTTCAGGTCGATAGTCTATTAGCTGCTATTAGGTTTATTACTAATAATTTAATTGTTAAATAAACTGATTTTAATAATAATAATAATAATAATAATAATAATAATAATAATAATAATAATAATAATAATAATAATAATAATAATAATAATAATAATAATAATAATAATAATAATAATAATAATAATAATAATAATAATAATAATAATAATAATAATAATAATAATAATAATAATAATAATAATAATAATAATAATAATAATAATAATAATAATAATAATAATAATAATAATAATAATAATAATAATAATAATAATAATAATAATAATAATAATAATAATAATAATAATAATAATAATAATAATAATAATAATAATAATAATAATAATAATAATAATAATAATAATAATAATAATAATAATAATAATAATAATAATAATAATAATAATAATAATAATAATAATAATAATAATAATAATAATAATAATAATAATAATAATAATAATAATAATAATAATAATAATAATAATAATAATAATAATAATAATAATAATAATAATAATAATAATAATAATAATAATAATAATAATAATAATAATAATAATAATAATAATAATAATAATAATAATAATAATAATAATAATAATAATAATAATAATAATAATAATAATAATAATAATAATAATAATAATAATAATAATAATAATAATAATAATAATAATAATAATAATAATAATAATAATAATAATAATAATAATAATAATAATAATAATAATAATAATAATAATAATAATAATAATAATAATAATAATAATAATAATAATAATAATAATAATAATAATAATAATAATAATAATAATAATAATAATAATAATAATAATAATAATAATAATAATAATAATAATAATAATAATAATAATAATAATAATAATAATAATAATAATAATAATAATAATAATAATAATAATAATAATAATAATAATAATAATAATAATAATAATAATAATAATAATAATAATAATAATAATAATAATAATAATAATAATAATAATAATAATAATAATAATAATAATAATAATAATAATAATAATAATAATAATAATAATAATAATAATAATAATAATAATAATAATAATAATAATAATAATAATAATAATAATAATAATAATAATAATAATAATAATAATAATAATAATAATAATAATAATAATAATAATAATAATAATAATAATAATAATAATAATAATAATAATAATAATAATAATAATAATAATAATAATAATAATAATAATAATAATAATAATAATAATAATAATAATAATAATAATAATAATAATAATAATAATAATAATAATAATAATAATAATAATAATAATAATAATAATAATAATAATAATAATAATAATAATAATAATAATAATAATAATAATAATAATAATAATAATAATAATAATAATAATAATAATAATAATAATAATAATAATAATAATAATAATAATAATAATAATAATAATAATAATAATAATAATAATAATAATAATAATAATAATAATAATAATAATAATAATAATAATAATAATAATAATAATAATAATAATAATAATAATAATAATAATAATAATAATAATAATAATAATAATAATAATAATAATAATAATAATAATAATAATAATAATAATAATAATAATAATAATAATAATAATAATAATAATAATAATAATAATAATAATAATAATAATAATAATAATAATAATAATAATAATAATAATAATAATAATAATAATAATAATAATAATAATAATAATAATAATAATAATAATAATAATAATAATAATAATAATAATAATAATAATAATAATAATAATAATAATAATAATAATAATAATAATAATAATAATAATAATAATAATAATAATAATAATAATAATAATAATAATAATAATAATAATAATAATAATAATAATAATAATAATAATAATAATAATAATAATAATAATAATAATAATAATAATAATAATAATAATAATAATAATAATAATAATAATAATAATAATAATAATAATAATAATAATAATAATAATAATAATAATAATAATAATAATAATAATAATAATAATAATAATAATAATAATAATAATAATAATAATAATAATAATAATAATAATAATAATAATAATAATAATAATAATAATAATAATAATAATAATAATAATAATAATAATAATAATAATAATAATAATAATAATAATAATAATAATAATAATAATAATAATAATAATAATAATAATAATAATAATAATAATAATAATAATAATAATAATAATAATAATAATAATAATAATAATAATAATAATAATAATAATAATAATAATAATAATAATAATAATAATAATAATAATAATAATAATAATAATAATAATAATAATAATAATAATAATAATAATAATAATAATAATAATAATAATAATAATAATAATAATAATAATAATAATAATAATAATAATAATAATAATAATAATAATAATAATAATAATAATAATAATAATAATAATAATAATAATAATAATAATAATAATAATAATAATAATAATAATAATAATAATAATAATAATAATAATAATAATAATAATAATAATAATAATAATAATAATAATAATAATAATAATAATAATAATAATAATAATAATAATAATAATAATAATAATAATAATAATAATAATAATAATAATAATAATAATAATAATAATAATAATAATAATAATAATAATAATAATAATAATAATAATAATAATAATAATAATAATAATAATAATAATAATAATAATAATAATAATAATAATAATAATAATAATAATAATAATAATAATAATAATAATAATAATAATAATAATAATAATAATAATAATAATAATAATAATAATAATAATAATAATAATAATAATAATAATAATAATAATAATAATAATAATAATAATAATAATAATAATAATAATAATAATAATAATAATAATAATAATAATAATAATAATAATAATAATAATAATAATAATAATAATAATAATAATAATAATAATAATAATAATAATAATAATAATAATAATAATAATAATAATAATAATAATAATAATAATAATAATAATAATAATAATAATAATAATAATAATAATAATAATAATAATAATAATAATAATAATAATAATAATAATAATAATAATAATAATAATAATAATAATAATAATAATAATAATAATAATAATAATAATAATAATAATAATAATAATAATAATAATAATAATAATAATAATAATAATAATAATAATAATAATAATAATAATAATAATAATAATAATAATAATAATAATAATAATAATAATAATAATAATAATAATAATAATAATAATAATAATAATAATAATAATAATAATAATAATAATAATAATAATAATAATAATAATAATAATAATAATAATAATAATAATAATAATAATAATAATAATAATAATAATAATAATAATAATAATAATAATAATAATAATAATAATAATAATAATAATAATAATAATAATAATAATAATAATAATAATAATAATAATAATAATAATAATAATAATAATAATAATAATAATAATAATAATAATAATAATAATAATAATAATAATAATAATAATAATAATAATAATAATAATAATAATAATAATAATAATAATAATAATAATAATAATAATAATAATAATAATAATAATAATAATAATAATAATAATAATAATAATAATAATAATAATAATAATAATAATAATAATAATAATAATAATAATAATAATAATAATAATAATAATAATAATAATAATAATAATAATAATAATAATAATAATAATAATAATAATAATAATAATAATAATAATAATAATAATAATAATAATAATAATAATAATAATAATAATAATAATAATAATAATAATAATAATAATAATAATAATAATAATAATAATAATAATAATAATAATAATAATAATAATAATAATAATAATAATAATAATAATAATAATAATAATAATAATAATAATAATAATAATAATAATAATAATAATAATAATAATAATAATAATAATAATAATAATAATAATAATAATAATAATAATAATAATAATAATAATAATAATAATAATAATAATAATAATAATAATAATAATAATAATAATAATAATAATAATAATAATAATAATAATAATAATAATAATAATAATAATAATAATAATAATAATAATAATAATAATAATAATAATAATAATAATAATAATAATAATAATAATAATAATAATAATAATAATAATAATAATAATAATAATAATAATAATAATAATAATAATAATAATAATAATAATAATAATAATAATAATAATAATAATAATAATAATAATAATAATAATAATAATAATAATAATAATAATAATAATAATAATAATAATAATAATAATAATAATAATAATAATAATAATAATAATAATAATAATAATAATAATAATAATAATAATAATAATAATAATAATAATAATAATAATAATAATAATAATAATAATAATAATAATAATAATAATAATAATAATAATAATAATAATAATAATAATAATAATAATAATAATAATAATAATAATAATAATAATAATAATAATAATAATAATAATAATAATAATAATAATAATAATAATAATAATAATAATAATAATAATAATAATAATAATAATAATAATAATAATAATAATAATAATAATAATAATAATAATAATAATAATAATAATAATAATAATAATAATAATAATAATAATAATAATAATAATAATAATAATAATAATAATAATAATAATAATAATAATAATAATAATAATAATAATAATAATAATAATAATAATAATAATAATAATAATAATAATAATAATAATAATAATAATAATAATAATAATAATAATAATAATAATAATAATAATAATAATAATAATAATAATAATAATAATAATAACAATAATAATAATAATAATAATAATAATAATAATAATAATAATAATAATAATAATAATAATAATAATAATAATAATTTAATTTATTTAAATTTATTTTTTTTTACTGAATTTAATTTAATTTTGTTTCATTTATCTTATTTTATTCTCTAATTTTTTTAATAATTTAATAATTTTATTTTATTTAATTCAATTTTATTATTATTATATTTTTTTAATCAATTTTAATTTTATGATTTTAATTTATTTTATTGTATTTTTTATTTAATGATTACTTCATTTTATTTTATTTTGTTTTATTTAATTTTATATAATTAATAATTTCATTTTATTAAATTTGTTTATTTATATTTTATTTATTAAATTTAATTTAAATTAATTTTGTTTTATTTATTTAATTTAGTTTTATTTTCTTCTTTATGTGAATTAAATTAACTATTTTATTTGACTTTATGTAATTCAATTTTAATATTATTTTTTTTTTTAAATTTAAATTTTTTAATTTTACCTTATTTCATTGTATATTTTATATTTTTTATTTTATGGTTTTTTTATTTTATTTTATTTTATTAATATTGTTTTATTTAATTTAATTTAATTTTATGTTATTTAACTATTAATTTTTCGTTTTATTAAATTTTTCTACTTTATTTTTTTTACTTTCTTTTATTTAATTTAATGTAATTTGTTTTATTTTATTTTATTTTATTTCATTTACTAAATTTAATATAATTTAATTTAATTTTGTTAAGTTGATTAATTTTATTTTATTTCCCTTTTTCTTAATTCATTTAATTATTTTACTTTGTTTAATTCAATTTTATTATTATTATTTTTTTAATAAATTTTTACTTTTTGATTTTACTTTATTTTATTGCACATTTTATATTTTTTATTTTATTATTTCTTTATTTTTTTTTATGGTTTTTTATTTTATTTTGCTTTATTTAATTTATTGTTTTTTATTTTACTTTATTTTAATTGATTTCATTTAATTACTTCAATTTATTTAATTTAATTTTATTATTATTTATTTTTTTAATAACTTTTTTTTTGAGTTTGTTTTATTTTATTGTATTATAATTATTTAATTTTTATTATTATTTATTAATTAGTTATGTTTTCCTTAAATTTATGTTTTAATATTTTTAATTAATTTTATTTTAATTTATTTAATTTGATTTCTTTGTTATTATTTTATTTTTTTTTATTTTATTATATTTTAATATTATTTTATTTACTTTTATATAAATTATTTTTATTTTTATTTATTTTAACTTTGTTTTATGCTATATTATATTATTTTTGTTTATTATATTTTCTTTTATTTTGTTTTAATTCATTATATTTTATTTAATTTTAATTTTTTTATTTATAGGACAAAACACAGCATGCCATGTTCCTGGGCAACCCCGCATGACTATTCAAATTTCAAGGACAAAAAATGTGTAACGCCAATATTTTCGCGTACGAATGAGCGACACATGCTGCGCAGACGTAATGCCGTCACCACATTGCATACCATAAACGAACACATTTACTTCCTTAAAAGGAAAATGTGAAAAAATATGAAAAAAAAAGTAAAAATTCAGTATGCAATTTGCAGCAGTTAAACAATTGTGATGGGTAGGACAGCAGCTGCGCAGCAAACGTTTCCCAAAAAAGACATACATATGTACATATTTCGTTAATATTTACTAGCGGCAAATAGCCACCATACGCCCGCGCGTGAGAGCGAAAAATTTCAATAACTGCTGGCATTCCCTCGGCGCATTGGCCAGGAGCTGAAGTGCGGCGCTGGAGTGGTTTCGCGGCTATTGACTTTATTTGTAGCACATTGCCGCTTTGTTGTTGTACATGCATACATACATACATAGTTATTACTATTCATAAGCCGGCTGTTAAGCGAGTTCTCACTCGCGCCTGCTGTAACGATTACACACGTGTGTGAGATTGGCAAAGGGATATCTACATACATACATACATACAAACATATGTTCTTGTATTGTATGCATTGAATGCGTTTGAATGTAGAGTTTGTATTGCAGATGCAATAACGCATGTAAGTACTCGCCACCTCTTAACATGTACGAGTACATAGGTACATACACACAATTGCTCAGCCTCAGCTGCGTAAGCTGTTGTCCTCAGCTGTGTCCTTTTTAATAAACAAATGTTCACCTTTTTCTCTCTCACACATTTCACTTTTACTCAATTTTTGTTGTGTGTGTGTGTGTGTGTGTGTGTGTGTGTTTCAAACAAATGCCGTTCGTTTGGCCCTCGTAGTTGAGAGTTGAACAATTAAATTGTTAGGGCGATATAGCGGCAAGTCAAAAATGCCAAACAATGATAACAATAATAGCGTACAACAACAATGGCGTACAACAGCAACAACAAAAACAACCACCTATAAATAGTTTAACAATGCCAATGAAATTCATCACATTTGTGCGCACATTTGCCTAAATAGGCGCGCATGCGCAAACATCGTCGCGCACCTTTACAACGCAGACAACACAACAACACGCACACATTCACCTCACCTCAACGCAGCTATGTTACAGATGTGACGGCTGCGGCTGGTTTTTTATTGCATACTCATCTGCGTACGCGCAGTTGTCGAATATTTACGGTTTTTGTTGTTGTTGTAATCGATAATTTTTTTTTTTTTTGTATACATGCATACAAATTTGGACATATGCCGCATTTTTGTTATATTTATTGTATTTATTGTCCTTACGCGTTAATCGTATCCTGGCGTAATGGCACAATAATCCCTAATCGCATATCCTGGCGCGGTGGCTCACCTGGATTACGCCAAGCTCAATATGTATTGATACATACACGGACATATGTATGTACACTTGATCATTGTACAGTGATGAGTATAATATATTAAATTGTTTAATTAAAAAAAAATGTTTTTTCGGTTAAATTTTTTTGAAATATTAACATAACAAAACCGAGTGAGTATTTTTTATATTTTTCTCTTCTTCACCTAAGGACTTTTCTAAGAGGACGCAGCATTTTTGAGTCTATGTTTCACTTAAAAATTTATGAATTCAATCATTTTATTTTTTTAATATTCATGGCCTTTCATGGCTGTCGCGGGCCGTAACCAATAACCAAATACAGCAAATATTCTTGTGTAATATAAACAGCTGTGTTGTTGTTGTGGTTGTTCTCATACTACAATTTCGACAGCTTTCCGTATTCATTCATATGCTCAAATGCAACTGCACTGAAACCTGCATACACATCCACAAAATATCCTTGCGCATATCCTTGTCGATATGAAGACCTATTGCTGCTGTTCGCGGTATTTTATGTATGTACATATGTCAGTATTGCTTACGGGGGTTATTTTGACAGCAGTTACCGCTACAGTTCGCAGCCGTCCTGCCTACCCGCGTACAGCCTACCTCTCTGCGAGCTCAATCGGTTGCTTGGCCTAAGTTGATTTAACCGTTGAAATATATTTTGTTCGAAATTTCACTTTCGTTGCACGCTTAAGTCGATTATCATCACACATGGTACAATAATTATTGTTGTTGTGTCCTATTTCTTGTTGTTGTCAGCTTATTTGCTTACACTGCTTGACTGTTATTTATCCTGTGGCATTGTCGTTATTGATAACCTATTTTGAGTGGTGATGACTCGTATGTGCATGTGTTTGTGGTTGTGTGTGTGTATGTGCGTGTGTGTAGAGCATATGTGTGTTTTTGTAGTACCGTTGTTGCCGTTTTGGGCTAATGAGCATTTAATGTTATCACTTGAAATTGATTCAGAACGGACGATTTACTTTAAATGATAATATTGAGGCTTACATTGAGATTAATTTTGTGTGGTGGGTTTTTGCTTGTTTTTGCAGCAAAAAAAAAAAAAACAAAAAAAGGACTGGACAACAAGCAGAGGATCAATTTCTGAAAATGATCAAAAGTAGAGTAGTGCAATGAGCCAACAGAGTTTAAGAATTTAAATTTGAAATTTTCATATTAGAAATACACCGGTCAACATTGATCCTGTCCATTGCTCATTTTAGTGTAGCTTGGTCATCAGTCACTAGAAGATTCCCGGACGCATTGATATTCTTTTCAAAGGCTCATCTCTTCTTCCTCTTCAAGTGTGTGGGATTATAGCCGAATCAACAATAGCGCACCATTCGGTTCTTCTGCTCTTCACTGTTTGGCGCCAGTTGGAAATAACAAATATGCTCCTTCCAGTAGTGAAGTGGAGTTCTTCCTTTTCCTCTACTTTCATCGGCTGCATCGAATACTTTAAAAGGTGGAGTGCTTTCATCCATTCGGATGACATGACCTAGCCAGCGTAGCCACAGTCTCTTCATTCGGTGTACTATATCCATGTCACCGTATAACTCGTCCGGCTCATTGCCCCGGTATTTGCTGCTGCAGCAACTTTTCTCTCGAAGACTGCCAGGGCTAAAGTGTCGGATGTCGGCATCGTCCAAACCTCCGCACCATATACATAGCAGAACGGGAATGATGAGTGTCTTGTAGAGTTTGGTCTTTGTTCGTAGAGAGAGGACTTTAGTTTTCAATTGCATACTTAGTCCAAAGTAGCACCTGTGGCATGATATCAATGTCATCGGCTTGTGCCAGTCGTGATAAAAAGTAACCCTATCTGAAACATAGTTTGGTTTTGAAAGGCTCGGAGAAGTCCTTCCCAATTCTGTATGCTTTCGTCCGACCATATTCTACAAGGAAACTGATGCATGCACTTGATCAGTTCTTCACCGCCGTATTTGAATAGCTCGACTGGTAAACCATCGTCTCCAGCCGCTTTGTTGTTCTTTAAGCGGGCAATCGCTATTCGGACCTTGTCAAAGTGGAATAATAGAATGTATTTTCTATCATCACCGATTAGAGTTTTGGGCTCGCCATATCCGGGTATTATATTTTCATTGCCATTCAGCAGGCTTGAGAAGTGTTCCCTCAATACACTAAAGATGCTCTGGACATCGGTCGCCAGTCAAAAGAATTATCAGGCCAAGGAAATTTACAAAATTGGCAAATATTTTTCGAGCAAAGCAGTTTGAGTATCGGGCAACCAACAATTACCTCAACAAAGGCAGAGGTACACTTCTGAAGGGGCTTAAGGGAGAAGGTTCGTTTAACTAGAAAACCTTAACACTTCACTACGCTGAGTCCTAGTCCGATGTCGAGATTTTAAGACTACACTTTGAATTTAACCAAGTGCTGAGTGCCATCCAAGGTCTTGGAATCGGTTCAGGGAGAACGTAATCTTTGAAGAAAGAATAAAGTTATGTCTAAAACCTTTGGAAATACTTACAAAGACTACACTGAACGAAGGTGGATGGCGCAGAAATGAGTAGTCCATTAATGGAACTTACCAATTTCTAAAGTATCAAAGCTGATGGTGTGATCGCTGGAGTCTATAGTGTTGAGAAACCCGTCAGGCTACCGAAATACTGCAGCATGAGTTGGTTAGCTAACTACTTCTTAGGAGTATGCTTTCAGCCCATAAGGGTATTGTGTAGAACAACATGAATGGTGTGATTACCAAAAAAGATGTTCGCCTGGCGACTTAACAAGACAACGAAAAACAAAGAGTGCTAAAGAAACTTTACAATGGAATTGGTGGGAGCATAAACGGGTTAATCTGTTATCCTGTGTAAATTTTCTGTCGAGCATTATCGATAGCCCACTGCCCCCAAACGTGGAATTGGATTGGCATTGAGCTACTTTATGTGTCATACATAGTATCCAACCAGGGTAACCTAACCCTTAGATCAATTGGTCATTAATAAAGTGGAGAAACATGGCATCTGGATAGCTTATACGACTGAAATGAGCTGACTATGACTGACATGACTATTCGTCTTCAGATAACTCGCAATGGATCTTCGTTGTAAAAAAACTTTTCTTCGGTATTCGAATATGGTCCAAGACTATGGACAAAATCTATATAAGTTGGATAAACTGGAGAGGGTCTTCAGACTTTTAATAATAATCGAGGCACTCAAACCAACGCCATCTGCAGCCCCGCAGCTGACTTTCGGGAAGAGTCATTAGGGTTTTACTTTCATACAGCAGGAAGCCAGCTGGGATTGCACTATGTAAAGAAGCGATATAAAGCTTTCTCAGAAATGAAGGGTTGAATTTACACAGCGCCAGGCCATATGGTCATCGAAGGCAATGGTATAGCTGATGAGCTGTCTAAGGAGGGTGTACTTTCATAACAGTACGTAATTATCGATTTGTGTTGCTGTTGTAGTAGCGGTTCCTTCACCCCGCTTAGGGCAGGCTTTGTCAATCTAAGGGGGATTAGATGAGTCGGTTTAAGAGGGCATGTGAAGAGGTGGTTAGTGTCATGCGGAGACTCTCCACATACAGGACATACGTTGGGTATGCTGGGGTCGAGTCTGGATAAGCAGAAATTTAACCTGCAACAATATCCAGATCTAAGTTATGTCAGGGTCACGCGGGTTTCTCGATGCAGCTCGAGCTCGTTGTCTGCTATGAGTGGTGGCTTAACTCCGAGCACGCCATTCACGGGAAGTGAGTCTTTGAAGTGTTGACTGACTCCTGGTGAATGGCGTTCAGTGTTTTTCGGTACGCAGTCCTGTCCAGCGGTTGTTGCACGTGTTGCTGGATGGTGCTCTTCAAATCAAGTACTCCCTTCCGGATGTGCCTAGTTGGAGGTTCAGCTTCAATAAGGGCGATGATCTGGCAGGCCTGTAACTTCCTCAATTGCGTCTTGTTCGTCCCTGGCGCCCAGATCGGTGCAGCATTGTTTACGACCGGCCGACCAATTGCTTTGTTAGAATTTGTGAACGAGCCAAACAAAAAATGCTCAATTTACACAATTTTTACTAGCCAAAAAGAGGGCGGACTCTGGGCTGTTGGTAGGACTATAAACGTGACATTAACTCCTGGCGCCTCAAGCTTTTATTATAGGTCTGGTAAAGGACAATAGGTACAGAGAAATATAGACGATATGTGGAGACAGTGAGGCACGTATTCCAGAGATCGGCAGACAAAGGCTATGTTTATTGGACGCAGCAAGGCTGTAAGACTTTCAACCAGCAATTGAAAAGGGGCTAAACGGCTACTTGAATTTGAGAAGAGAACAGCAAGGTTCTTCAAACTGAAGACACAATGAAAAGGGGAGCACATGTACTGAACCTTGTAACACTATGGATGTAGCTTCGTCTAAGGAAGACTCGATGGGTCAATCAGTTAACCTAATCTAACCGAGCTCTACTTAAATAACTTGCCAAAATTTTATATCACAACAAAGTTAAGACACTGGGCTTCATATCTATGACCACATGGCTACACATTTTCATACAAAATTTTTTTTTAAATATTTCTTTTCCCTAAAACCGAAATTTTATGTTTCATATTTCCAACATATTTTTAAATAAGCCATAACTCGTACATATGTACGTATGTATTTGGTACATTTTTTACAACATATGTATGTATGCAAAACATTCTTACAATATTCATATTTGTGTAGATTTCCGTGTACATATGTACATATGTAAGTACCTTTGCATGCTTTCCACAGCTGTTTGAAAGGCGCTTATTTCATCAGGACCAACAAAAACAATGCGGCAGTGCCTTCAACACGTCTGTTGTTGTTGTCTTTTGTTTTAGTTTTGACCAATTACAAACAATATATATGTATGTACGAGTACATACATACTTATGTGCCATTCATTCATTCATTCATTCAGTCATATGTGGCAGGCCCACTCATAATTGCAGCAGTTGTTCTAGTTGTTCTTGCTGCTATTACTGTTGTTGCTGTTGTTGCCTGAAGTGTGTTGGGAAAAAGTGCGCTTTGAAGTAGATTCTTCATTTGGTGGAAAAGAAAGGCAATGAATGCATGCTTGAAACTGTTTGCTTGTTCGTCATCGATGGTTGCATGATTTGTGCAACATTTGTTCAACACATTTTCGAAATTCAATTCGGTTTGTTTTTGTTTTTTTTTTTTTTTCTTTCAAATTTACTCAATTAGTAGCTAACACGCGTAAATTTGTCTCATCGCGCGATGGGCGTAAATATGAAAGGTTGCCACATGTGGCACTTATAGTCATTCATTCGTCCGAATGTATGTATGTATGCAAGCCGCACATATTGATTGAGTATGCCACTTGAGTATGCATTATGATGGTCCACACACATACATACGTGTACATATGCGTTGATATATCACATTGGTATTGCGTCCAGATGAGCTCCAGCTCAAATTGCACTTTCCGGTCACCCATACACACACACGCGCACCTAGTTGCCACATGCGTTGTACATATGTATGTATGCATTGTAAGTAGGCACATAGTTTTGAGGTCCATTGCAATGCACTGTGATTCCTACTACCACTGAACTTTGTCAGTGCCCAGTGGCCGTCAGTCACTTATTTCTTTGCGATCCAATAGTAAATTCCGCGAAATCGGCAAATATTGTACACTCATACATATGTATATAAGCATTTAATGTTTCCAAGCCGAGGTCCAAAAGGTGCACAACCATTAACCGCTGAGCGACTGTAGCGAGGCAGACGTCTTTTCACGCTTTAACATCTCCCCACTTGGCTGTGTCTAGACATTGCTAATGAAGTCTTAAATGGCTTAGAGATCGTCATCGTAAGTCGCGCTTAAAATATTACAATACATTTCCATAGCAAACAAACAAAAACCAGCTGACGGGTGGCAAACAAACATATGCCCATACATATACATATGTGCATACATACGTGTAGCTAATCTTGGTGGCATTATGACCCGAAACTCATAGGTTTTGCAAGGTCAATGCGTCAGCTGACATTATCATGCGAGATGATTTTCCAAAGCGCCAACAACAATGCCAACAACAATGTTTCTTAGCAACCGTAAAGTAGTCATCAGCCGCCACTGCTGCTGCGCTGTACAATAAGACATGTTGGTCAGCGGGTAGGCAATCTGGTAAAACAAAAAAAAAATGGTTTTAGAAGTGCAAGCAATGCAAGCTGAAATTATTTTCCACTGACTTCGAGGTAGGTCCTTCCCTGCAGGAAATCATTGCTTCAGTGAAAGATGATTATAAGGATGCAAGATCAATACACAACAAATCCGGCACATTTCGAGGAGTTGGGTAGAGTGGAAGTGTATCCCATTACCCGCAGCTGAGTTTGAGCATTAATTCACTTATCTTCAGACGGAGGTCGCACGATATTCCTCGATCTCCTGGAGTGTTATATAGCTTAGATTTTTACATACTATCCACGAGATTTACTTCTCACAGTCTCTCTGGTTGAAAGTACTCCCTTCTGAGGCTTGAGTTACAGATCGCAAGGCTGAACAGTGGCAGAAATAATGCTCGATGGTCTCATCCTCCCCCTGCGGGATAGAGGTTCAAGAATTTAGCCGCGGTATGGCATAGCTGTCGTAAGAGGCGACTAAAGTCCAATAGTTCCCGAGACAGTCGGGTCTTTATATCGGAACGACCCGGATTTTTTATCCGGCCAAGAACTGTCACTCCCGCAACATTCCCCAAAAATTAGTTTGAGGAATATTTTTGCGGTTACAACAACAAACAACATGGTCTCATCCTCTTCTTCGTCCCTATAGCTGCGGAAAAATCATAAGAGTGATAGCTCATTATTTTCCCGTGAAACTCCATTAAACAGTGTCCAGTTATTATGCCCGTCGTTATGCTAATGGAGAACCGGTCTAGAAGTATAAGATATTTTGATTTTTTCGCGTCCAACTTCGGCCATAGCTGTCTGGTCACATTGCACGTGATCTCGTTCAACCATCTTGAGTTAGCTTCCCTGGTAAAAGCCAGTTTAAGCATGTACTTTGCCGTGGACAGAGGTAAACCAGCATCGTGTGCATGTTTTATCGTGGGTAGAAGGGTTCCTTTCCTTGCTAGTTTGTCTGCCTTGCAAATGCCTGGGATTTCTCTGTGTCCAGGTACCCAGACAAAGGCAGTGCTGTATTTACCATTTACATTGAAGAGATCTGATTTCAGTTTATCTGTCGGAGTATATTGTAACCAATTGTCTTGCTGCCGTAGAATTGTGCAACTACTCCGCGGAATCAATGATTGCAAAGAGTTCCGCCTGGAAAACGCTGCAGTGGTCTGGTAGTCTCATGTTCATGTTCAATGAGAGCATGGGTGAATAAATTCTGAAACCCACTTTTCCACAAAGCTTCGAGCCGTCTGTGAAGATGTTTGTTGCTACCTGGTCGGGAGCGTTGGTAGTTTCCCACTCGCAACTGTTTAGGATTCTTGTAGAGGAAAGATTATCGAAGCACATGCAGGAGGTGATGTAGTACAGCCCCTTCGGCTCTAATGCTCTATACTGCAAATCGTCCAAGGTTGAGTTGCATTCAAACTGATTGCGTTGCAGCCTGCTTGTAGATTCCCCGTATAGGTCCAGAGGAAGGAAGTTGAGAAGAGTGAGGCATTATTTTATGAAGAGCTATTCTCCAAAAGTTATACGAAGTTATTTGTACATATGTAAGTATGAAGTAGTTCTTGATTGATTCACTACCCACAGAGCAGAATCAAAAGTCCTTATTTGAAACTCAAAATTCGAAATGTTTCGCCAGAGATGTAATGAAGCGAGTGAAAAAGTAATCTCAATAACTAACCTACTTAGACTCTGTGTGTCTCTTGGCTTGTAATACTCGTACATGGACATCCCTATTGTTTGAGAGAGCGGGAGCGAGTTTCCAGTATAAGCTTTACATAAAATGTGAGGGACCTACAGTTTATTCTAAGTCAATTCCGAACGGCTGATGGTTTTTTATGAGGAGCTCTAATTTCATATTAGAAATACACTCGGAGGGCTTGACATTCGCTTCGCTGGCGGTTGGTTGAATGGTTAGTACGCACTACTAATGGAGACCTTTAGACCTTTTTGGTTTCTAGGAACTATTTTTTCAAGATTGGTAAGATTAATTAATCGAAAGCAGTTCCGCTTAGACTGACCACCGAATGGCCGTGGGATTTTTATGAGGTTCAGGCTGGCCAGGATTCGCATTGATGACCAAATGGTAGTATTTCTTTTTTTGAAACATCCCTACATAGATTAAATGAAACACATTTCCACGAGGTATTCCAGCGATTGTTCTACTTATTAGCCATTTCGTTAGCAAACTCGATGCTCAATTCATAAAGAAAATTTGTAATCGCTCGTCGTTTGTGTGAAATTGTATTACACTTGTTGTTGCTTTTGTTATACTTTGTACCGATACGCAATTTCCATTATTTTTCAGCATTGATAACTTAATTTGCAACGCCGGCAGCTGACATTTCCATACCTGTCGTCTCGTCACAGTCACAGCAACAGCAACAGATTTTGAGTGCTGACCATTGTGTGCCCACACAGGTACATTCAGAGCAAAAAACAAAAAAAAAAAAACAAAAAATACAACAAACACTTGTGCAAATGAAATATACATTTCAGGAGTTACTGCTAAAATCAGCCAAGGAACAATGTGTGTCCAGTGCACGTGTAAATGAACCGACGACTTGCAATTCGCCCAAACACGCCAGGTGGTCTTCCTGTCTCTCATTCATTCTTTTACTAGGAACTGTTAATTTTTGTTTTAAACTCAACCTTGATGAGCCTACACTACACACTGGACACTAGACACTGAACAAGTGCGTGAGTGTCTGTCTATCTCGGTGTGTGTGTGTGTTTCCTTTTGTTGCCTCAACAATTTGTTTCCCGTTTAATTCGGTTTTGTTGTGATCCGTAGCGGTTTCAATTGTTGTCATCAGTTGTTGTAACAATAACAGGTTAAAAGCAAAACACAGGCATTTGTGTATTAACAACAAACTCATAAATGTACAAACATCTTTATTAACGGTGTTTTGAAATGAGCAAAGTGCGAATTTAGGGATTATACGCTGGCGCAGGTGCGCAGCGGCTGGGGCGGTGACGGACGAAAGAGCTGGTGTACTAAACATATGTTGGATTAAAATTTCATTACTTATTTTGTTGCTGAAATTCTTGTAAAAATAAGTAATTAAGTATTTACAAAGGTAATGGATACCAAGTAAATTTTTTTCCAGTATTTTTGTTTATCCGATAAGGTAAACCTCATTCTATAGAAGATCTTGTCTATTAGATTATGATTATTACTTACATTCTTCTTGGTATCTTCAAAAATATTTAGTTTTGTGTCTTATGAATTTGAGGTTTTCAAATATCTAATATCGTAATAATTCTTCTTCCACCTCAGAGCTGTAAGAGGTCGAACCTAGTTTGCTCACGATTCACATTTGTCTACTTCTCGAAACAAAAGCCGCCAATGATTTAACTATAAATAATATTTTTTTCCGATTTTTGTTGATGGGTGTGTGCATTAGTTCGTCCTGTTTTTTTTTTCGAAAATTAAGACTTTATTGTAAAAAATTAGTATACATTTAATGCTCAAAGTATTGCCCATCGGAAGCTCCGATGTTTGCCCATCTTTCTGGCAGTTTGTGGATCCCATCCCAAAAGAACTTTCCGGCTTGGAGGTCAAGAAAGGATCGAGCCAATTTCTGATACCCTGTTCTGAAGTGAAGCGTATTCCGGTGAGAGCATTCTGCGTTGATCTGAACAAGTGGTAATCGGAAGGTGCTATGTCTGGGCTATAAGGCGGGTGAGGTAGTACTTCCCACCCACAGTTTTCCAAATAGTTTAGATGAAAAATTATTGATTCGTGTCTGGTCACGATGGCCTTTTTCAAGCGAATCAATTGCTTTCGGTAGAGGTCCCCATTGATCGTCTGACCCGATTTCAATAGCTCATAATAGAGCACACCCTTGTGGTCCCACCAAATACATAGCATAACCTTGGCACCGTGGACATTCGGCTTTGCCGTGGATGACGATGGTTGGCCGGGCTTTACATACGTTCCAAGCTTCTGAATGAATCCTAATGATCTTAATCGTCTGGTTGCTTGATCAACTCCTAATACTTTTGCAAGTTCTTCTTGCATCTGGCATGCATCTGCGGCGAGCAATATCTCCAATTCTTCGTCTTGAAATTTTTTTGGCTGTCCGGATCGTTCTCCGTCGTCGAAGTCGAAATTGCCACTTTTAAACCATGCAAACCACTTTTGGCACGTTCGTTCGGCTAAAGCATGGTCACCATAAACGTCCAGTAAAATACGATGGCTTTCAGTAGTACTTTTCTTCATGTTAAAGTAATGAAGAAGAACTCCCCGCACCCAAAAAATTTATACTGTTTGGTGCATCCTTTGATCCGGAGGTTTGATTGGACCTTACTTATTTTAAAACGACAATGGCCCGTCTGTCACTGTCAATTCAGAGCCTTATGGTGATATGCTAACAGACTTTTTTGGCCTGTAATTGAAGAACACACACGATTTGAACAAAACGTGGTTTGAACAAGATGGTGCCACGTGAACACTTTTCAAAATTTCTAGATTGGTTGAGGCACCATATGTTTTTGTCTACTTAAAGTTTGTTCTACAATGTCTTAGTCTTGAGAGTGAAATATTTCGCGCTTTATGCTTTGTCGGATAATACTCTTGTTAGAATTACCACTATGGAAGGTTTAACGAGGACAGTTTTTTAGATAGTGACATCATCTAAAAAGATATCAGAAAGGACTCTACCGTTCTTAGTAAAACCTCTAAAATAGATTTCAAAAACAGAGCTTAGTTTCATTTACGAGTATACAGTAACGCCATGAATACTCTGAGAGAAAGATTTTAACTAGGTACCCGACTATTCGAAAATTCTCGAAGAGAAGACAAGCACGGGACATTATTGTTTGGCTTGGGCATCTACGGTTTTTGTGTTCACTTCAATTTTTCAGTTTTTAAACTTCAACAAAAGTTGATACTTAGTTTTGAATCTATTTCTAGTCTTCTAAACAGAGAAGCTTATAAATCTCTATAAAATGTTCTAGGTAAGGTCGGACAAAAACAGAGGAGGTTTTCCCACAAGTGTCCAGAATTCAAGTGGTGGTTGCGGCAGTTGAGTTGTTAACAGTGCGTACTGTTACTAAGACGGCCAGGCTTCGAAAATAAGTTAATTTTTCTAATTATGGTAGCCACTCAGCAGGGAGTGTCAAGCCATTCGAGTGTATTTCTGACTTCAAAAAGAAAAGGCTCCTCATAAAAAAACCATCAGCCGTTCGTAGGCGGCTAAGTACAAACTGTAGGTCCCTCCTTTTGTTGGGGAAAAACATCAAGATACACATACTAGCCCTTTGTGCCTGTGTCACTGCTACTAATGCCAAAATCGTGCTCCTGTGATGCCAGTAAGTTGTGGCCTGTTATTGGCAGGACAGTAGCCAAGTCCTTTCAAGGCCACGTGAGCAAAAATTGAATGTACGAGTACTTCTCTGTTGTTAATCGCTAAGTTATTGCATTTAATTTAAATTTATTAAATACCAATAAATGAATAAATTAAGTATGTTCATATCTATCTATGTATGTAGGTATATAAATATATGTATGCACATCTGTTTTATATTCATAAGTACTCTCTCATCATTGGCGCATAGTGAAATGATTTCGTAACAACTCAAATATACATGCATACAAACTCGTATATAACGCAAGATATTTCATCGCTGTTGGTGATAGAACGCAGGTGAACATCAAACTGTCAGTTAAGCTGCCACTTCATTTAATTTCAAAACAAATATGCTAGTCGTTATTGAAAAAACCCAGCAACGCGGCTAATACATATGTATATAAATATTAACAAATTAACAAACATACTTATGCCGATGTATTGTACCTATACATATGTATGCATACACGTATGTAAGTGTTTGTGTGTGAAATTTGTGTAAACATCAACAATTTCAACCGTAAAAATTCTCACTAAAAAGCGAGAAGATTAAAATGCCAAAAGGCGAACCACAAACAACTAAAAAACAAAAAAAAAAAAAACTAAAGCGAAAACAAAAATAATAAAATAAAAAAAAATACAAAAATTCACACTAAAAAACGCAACGAGCTTAAAAAATGAAACCTTTTAAACAACCACATCCTATCCGCTATGCCTTTTGCGGCGGCGACTCACCTGCGAACGTACATACACAAACAACAATTGCAATTGTAGGGAAGACGCTTGCTTTCAGTGGAAAAAAGCTCAAATATACGCTTGCTTTAATAAAATGCAGAAAGATGTGAACATGCATGTATGTATGTATGTGTTTGTGCTTAAAATTGTCATATAAAACATTAAAAATATATTAAAAAAAAAATGCTCGAATTTTAAAGCATAAAAATATAATATATTGTACTAACATACATATCTGCTTGGCAAGTTTTCAATTACAACATTTTTTAAGCGAAACACCGTAAAAATGAGACGACAAAATGACAAAACATTTCTTGACGAAATATGCAAATAACTTTGGATTCGCATGACAGCAAAGCATGCGCACAGGCAAGAAGGGCATCATCATATCATAATAATGGTGTATAAAATTGCGAATTCTTTTATATATATTTTTTTTATTAATAAGCAAAAAAGTATTTCAGTCAACGGCGGCTCAACAGGTAGTGCCACTTGTTGATGCAGTAAAGAACAAGGAAAAGTTTGAAAATTCTAAAAAAAGTGTCAAATAAAAAGGCTAAAGCCAAGCTGAGCCACTGCCGATCTTGAATAATTTTTAAATAGATAAGTAAGGAAGATTAAGTTCGGTTAGAACTGAACATTAAAAACTCGGCTGATATTTGTTTTATGGTATAGTACAATACAATATTAGGACGAGTAAAAGGTCAGCAATATATGGCTTTAGTGATCTGTATCTCGCGTTCTATAAGTGCGATCAAAAAAGACAATGTGAGAAGTATTGATTAGTTAACTAAGTAGTATTTGACCGCATGACAAAGATGGCCACCAGCAAAGAAAAAACACGCTATATTCAACAATATTAATGGAATCGTAACAAAATCGACCCATTTCTGAAGCGAATGGAGACTGGTGATAATCGTTAAATGCACGCGGTAGTGGTCGAAGGGCAGTGCGACCGCCATAAATGGTCTCCATACCAGAATTGACGACCAGGAAGGTTTTGTTGTGTGTTTGGTGGGAATGGCAAGGTATGATCCATTATGAGCTGCTTCCCTACAAGGCCAAACTTTTAACTCTATGGTAAATAAAGCCTTTAATTTAATACAAAAAAATGTATGACTTATTATTGTACTTGACCTAACATTAAATACCTGGCTTCTTATCTGACTTTTATAGTAGTGGCATGGGCATGAGTCTTTTTTGTTGGCCCATGCTAGTGATTTTGTGGCAGATACTAGGAGCTCACTCAAGATCAAGTTATCTTGATAAATTCCAAAAATATTCCATCAAAATCCGAAGATCGGTGAAAAATAGAGGGTCTGTTGTATAGGAGGTGGGTCTATTTCTGAACCTACATATGTAGGTCAGACACTTTTTGTAGGGCTTTTGTCACTATTAAAGCGTTGGGTGAAAGAAAGTAAAGTGAAAAGTCCGTTGGGCTCATATCCAATACATGTTCATACTAGACCATACCAATTGAAAATTTGTTCTGATCGTGGCCAGTGGTCTCTGAGCTATACTATTCGAGCCAAAACCGGGCTGTACTACCCTCACACGAAATTCGTTTTTCCAAGTAATGCAATCGGATTTAACAAATGTGACTTAATTGCAATTTTTGGAATTATTTTCAAATTTCATCCACTTGCAATAGTATCTGTACTGGGGACCCAAGAAACGTCCTAAAGTTATGCTGGTGTTGCACGGACGAGAGACAGACAGATTGACGTGAATTTTGATATATTCATATCTAGGTATGTATCTCGATCATACCATCAGCCGTTCGGAGGCGGCTTAGTATAAACTGTAGGTCCCTCTATTTGTTGGAAATACGCACAAAAACCACAAATTGGAGGAGGAGCTCCGCTGAAAATCGCTTCAGCGGTTATGTATCTCGATTATTTAATGCCGTCAGTAACCAGAAGCTGAACAAACCTAATATGCGGATGTACAGCTGAGTATAAAAAGTGACTTAAAGAAAAAGCATCATATTCGAAGCACGTTGCTCAAATTGTTTTAAATTTCACATACTACATTTATAAAAATATATATTTTTATATTATTTATTCACAGTGGAAGTGTCATCTTCATTTATGGATAACGGTAAATTAAGTAATTCTTATGTAGCAGAAAAATAAAATGAGAACAGTAGCGTTTTCTTCTGAATAGTCAAGGTAAATTAAAAAAAAAAAACACCACAACAACAACAACAACAACAACAACAGAAATACACATTTACTTTGAAATTAAATTGAGTTGTAATTTCAGATTAGTTGTCAGAAGAACTGTATGTAGCCGGAGACCCAAATGTGTAGATTTCACGACGTTCTCGAGAGCTGGGACTGTCTTACACACATTCATATAAAGTCCAGCTCACACAAAAGCTAGAACCAGCTGGCCATTCACAAGGTCGTACATATGTCAATTGGATGCTTGAATAACAAGCTATGGGCGGCGATTTTTCGAACAAACTTCCCTTCAGCAACGAGGAATATTTCTCACACGAGGGGTACGTAAATAAATTGTCATATTTGGGGATCCGAGAATTCACAAGCAATTGAAGAGAGGCCAATACACCCAAAAAAATGTACTGTTTGGTGTGCTCTGTGGTCCTAAGGGGTGATTGGACCGAAGGTGTGATTGGACCGAAGGTGTGATTGGACCGAAGGTGTGATTGGACCTTGGCGAGACTGTCACTATCAATACGAAGCGGTTTCGGTGTATGATAACCGAATTTATTTTTGACTTAGAGAATTTGTGGTTTCAACAAGATGATGCCCACATGCCACATAACACAACCGAATATGGCTTTATTGCGAGATAAATTCCCTAGCCGCGTAATCTCCCGTCTTGGCGGTGTCAATTGTCCACCGAGATCGTGCGATTTGACACTTTTGGACATTTTTTGTAGAGCCATGCGAAAGAACGTGTTTATGCGGATAAGCCTTTTAGTCTTGAGCACTTGAAAACCAACATTCGTCAAGGTATAGTTGAATTACCTTGCAATATGTGGCAGAAAGTGTTCGAAAATTACCACAAACGATTCGAAGTTTACAAAACTTCTCGAGGCAGTCATTTGAACGATGAGTGTTTCACATATACCATAATGGCAAGGTTCAAACTTTATAATAAAAAGGAACTCCTCGAAAAAAATAAAACATTTTAAATACATTTTATTTACGTTTACTGTCGAAACCGCAAAATAAATGGCGCTGTACCTTGTAGAAAAATTAGATTTTGGTCATAAAAAGTGGCCTCATGAACTATTCGGGAGGTTTGTCTCACAGAAAAAATTTATTTAGCCTGATGATTTTTTAGAAAGCAAAATTTTCAGATTGGTCTTTATTCATTCATCAAAGCTATGACGTGATATTTTCATGAATAAATCGAAAATATATATACATATGTATGTATATGTTGATAATTTAGGTGTCTGATTACAAAAGGAATAAAGCAAATATTCCTACACATATAAACCTTTGTATATATTCAGCTTTCATTATGGATTTTTATTTATTTTTTATTTTTTCATATTGTTTATAAATATTTATAACAAATTCCAAACACAGCAAATAGCTGAGATATCAAAATTCATTCATAATTACAAACACACGCTTAGCAGAACAAATAATAATAAAAATAAAAAATAAAAAAATTAAAAATAATATTAAATGAATAAATCGAAAACACGGGCAGGCTAGGCAACAACACTAATCAAGCGCTGAAAAGTGTCATATTCCAAGAACCGTTGAAGCCATTTGAATGTCGCTGACAACAAAATAAAGGCAAAAAGAAACAAAGTGTATTTATAAAAAGAAAGAAATCTTAATAGCAATAAACAAGTGTAAGAGTCTCAGAACTGTGAATAAAATCTTGAAAGCTCAATGAATTTGAAAGCAGAGCTACAAATCTAAGTGTGAGTAGAAAGACGTAGGTACATACATACATACATACATATGTAGATATGCACAATTAAGTATACATACATATATAAATATATATTAAGTTTATTGATAGTGTAAAAATTTGAAATAAAACGTCTAGAGCCCTGCTAAGTATGACCAAAGCGGATGTCAGCAAGCTCCACCACTATACCCACATAAGTACATATGTACGCACATATGCTTCACTGAGCTCTTATATAGTATTTATGATCATTTACATTATGTTTCTAAATATGCATAAATTTAGTCTCAATAAGTATTATGAACATAAAAAACTACATTTAATTGATTGAACGACAGTTTAAGGTGTTGATGACATACATAAATGACAAAAACACATAAAAGCAAGCAAACAAATAAGCAAGTCTGTCGATCAGAAAGTCATAGAAAGTCCAGACTTCAGACATAATAAAAGAAAAGAAGCGGTAAAAAATAAGAATTCACATTTATAAGTTACCGACTGTCTTTCAACCAAATTAAAAGCGCTTAATAGACGGAAATTTCATTCACAAAATCATATAAAATCTTTAATACAAATGAAAGGGAGAGAATGTGAGAGGTTGAGAGATAGAGAGTGAGAGCTAATAACATAAATTTCTCCTCTTTATTTTGTAGAATAGTAATTTCTTGCTTGACTAAACGATTTTGAGCACCGTGAGATTTAAATTTCATCAACCCAAAGAAATCAACGATATTGTTATTCTCTATCTCTACATTCCCACAAAACAAAGAACCACATTTACATTGTACATATGGCCGAAAAATCAAAACCGACCAATCAAAAGGCATTTCTAAAGCACCAACAGAGTACGGCAATATTTGTTGTTTGTGGGAGAGTGAGCGTAGGCAAAATAGAGTCTGTTTGCAGAGAGAACTGAGTAGAGAAATGAGTTTTAAAAAAGTGCAGAGAGAGAGAGGAGTAGAGAGTGTCTCGTTGTGGTACGGAGAGTTGCATATAAGGAGAGCACTTTAGATATGCGGAGACTTTTAGTAGTGCGTTACAGTTAGTGTAAAACCGCTGCAGCGATTTTCGGCCGAGCAGTTAGCATAAATGCAATGGAAATGCAAACTTTTGGTAAAGGGGGAACTTTATTTGTAGACATTAAACATAACAGTAGCAGTGGTAACAGTTAGCCATTCATTTCTTCCTCTTCTGTATATCTCACAACTATACACTTTTGGTTTCAAAAACTTGCTCGTGTCCAAACTGCTTTAAATTTCTGGCTGTACAGTGATTTGGCTATTTTGTAGACATTTTTGTAGAAATTTTTGCAGAAGTATTCCTTTGCAGAGAATTTTCGAATTTCTTGATTCCAGCCCAATCAGCTCTGTTGAAGTTGACATAGTATCAATAGTATGCATGTTATGTAAAGTTGGCCGGTCAATATGGACAATTATGAGCCAATTATTTGATGTGAGGGCTGCTCTATTTATCAGACTAGCACTGGTAATTGTGATGTCAGGTGATTTTATTTTGCTGATATTTTAAGAGAGATGCCCACAAGTTGAGGTTTTATAGTGAAAAATCAAAAATGATACACTCAATAATTTTCGTTAATAATAAAATAAATGATTTTATTAAAATAACCGATTTCGGACCAACCAATACAAACGCCCAGATATCCGTTTAACGATTTTTCAAGCAACTTAACAAAGAGACTACAAACAAAGCGTAAATCTAAAATCTGTAAATTTTCTTATTTTTTCTAAAAGTCATAGCATACTATTTCTAAATCAATGAATATGTGATTTGTTGTATTCATATACTTCAAAGTGCTACTAAGCACCTCTTTTGCTCGCCTGCAATGTAAGCATAGCAGTTAAATTCTACATAAATAATGCAGGGGAAATGTTATGTTAAGCTTTACATAGCAGTTTCAAGCCCTTGTTATTAATGTTAACAGAGTTAACATATAGAGAAGTTAACAAACAGAAGGGTTTATGTTGTAGAGTTAGGCGGTGTAGACATTTGAAATAAGGATAACATCACCAAGTTTAAAATGATGTGGTGATGATGTGCTAAAT
This sequence comes from Ceratitis rosa, assembly GCA_037013455.1. Lineage (NCBI taxonomy): Eukaryota > Metazoa > Arthropoda > Insecta > Diptera > Tephritidae > Ceratitis > Ceratitis rosa. The sequence continues at coordinate 15,748,278 of JAWMAG010000031.1, forward strand.
GCGGGAGCAAAATGTTAACATTTCCTTCAATTTGAATTATGGTAAGTCTTGCCAGGGGTTACTGTTGACAGTGACTGTTAATGTTAAGTAAACTTTTGCCACAGATTATGTTAATGTAATGAGCAAATAAGAGCCTCTCGATTGTCTTGAATTAATTTACTGGCTGTGGTTATGAAAGGGTAAATATTCTGAAAAAAAAAATACTTAAACAAAAATTTTCATTTGTAGAGATTGTAGATAATATGATGAAAACTAAATATTACTAAAAAAAAAATTTTCTTCTTCCTTATTGGCGTTGGCACCGCTTACGCGATTATAGCCGAATCAATTATAGCGCGCCATTCCTCTCTTCTTTTCGCTGTCTGGCGCCAGTTGGAAAAAAAATATTTAATATTATATTATATCTTAATCGCCTTAAAAAATACATATTGATTTGGACTTTCAATGCAAAAATATTTAGAAATTTTGAAATCTTGCTACATTAAAGTCAATTTATCAGCATTCTACTTTCCACTTCTGCTTACTTCATGGATCCTCTTTAGCGTGATATCTGTTAGGTTAACGGCGGCTTAAGAATCTACACTAAATTACAGTTGTTGCCCCTACAAACAATACAAAATCTCTACATGCACGCTCACTGCCCACCATATGTGCATTATGCTGGAAATTCTACCATCCACTCAAAGAAATTCCGCATATTAAATGAATGCATGGCCAACAAACGTACAAATGCACATTGAACCAACCGGCTGTGAGTCTCTCATGCCTCTTGTTTACTCCGCGGCCTCAACAGCTGCTCGCGAGCGTCGTGAGCACGTATGCTACCATCAAGTTTGTTAGTTGACTCTTCACAAAAGGCGGAGTTTACATGGACTCTGGTATAAATAGCCGCACTCAGAGCGTGAAAGGCACATTTCGTGTTTGTTACTCAAAACGTACGGTAATATTTCGAAAGCAAAAGCAAAAGTTAGCAAAAAAAAAAAAAATTTTTGAACTCTGACAAAAAAAAAATCGTCAAGTCCAAGAAAATAAATCTCAGCGCCACTTAAAAAATTATCAGCGAGAGAAAATATTCCGTTTGTGTTTGTGTACGCGCCACGTCTGAACGGATTACGGGCGTTTAAGCTAAGCAAAGCAAAAAACAAACGCGTAACCAAAAAAACAATAGGATTAATTAAAACAACAAAATAAATAAACAGCAAAAACTAAGTGATTTTGCAGTGATTTTTCAAAAGCTGATAATTCAGTGCCAAAAGAAATCAAGAAATCAGACAAAGCAAGTAAAAATAGCAAAAGTGAACTGAAAGTGTACATTTAACACTGTAAAATAACAAAAACAAATTTTTTAAAGAAATAAAAAAAATACTACAATTGTGTGCACGCTTTGTGAATACCACGCAGCAGCGCACTATAGCAATAAACTGACAACAACTCGCAAATTTCTTAATTTAAATTAAGAAATTTCTCCAGATTCAACACATTTTTTCACCTCCACACCTCGCACACGGCCGCCAACGACGACCGTCGCCAAAAACAGCCGCCAAAATTCTACTCAAAGAACGTAAAGCAGTCATTTCTAAAATGAAATCACTTACCGCCGTCTGTCAAACAGGTGCCTCCATGCCGCCTATGAATCCGAATGGCCGCATTGCGCGCCATACGCCCCAACGTGGCGACGGCGAAAATGCCGAAATGAAAATGTATCTCTCCAAGTTGAAAGATCTCGTACCGTTTATGCCGAAAAATCGCAAACTATCCAAATTGGAAATCATTCAGCATGTTATCGATTATATATGCGATCTGCAGACCGAACTTGAGGCACATCCCGAGATTGCTAATTTTGATGCGGCCACCGCTCTGAATATGGCCGCCGCTGCTACTGAGGATTCTGCATATAATACCAGTGAGGAGAATGTACGTTTGGCTGAACGTCTTGCGGCTGACAGTAGTTTCAGTGCATCGTTACAACAACAACAACATCAGCAACAACAAGCGAATGGCCCACAAACCTCCAACACCTCTGCCACATCTAGTCCTGCATTGCGTCAGCCTTTGGCTGATCGCCAAGCGCCAAACACCATCCTGCCCGGCACAAATACTGCAGCTGCTGCACATACGACAATGGCGTTGCATATGCAACAACAACTGCAGCTGCAGCAGCAACAATGGGAACAGCAACAGATGTTGTTGCAACAACAACAACAACAACAAGCACAGCAGCAGCAACAGCCAGCACAACAACAGCAGCAGCAAACACAGCCACAGCAACAGCAACAGCAACAACAACACCAGCAAATGCCAACCGGCGAAACGGTGAGTTGTTGATCTGGCGAAGTTGTAGTTGTAAGAGTTGAGACGATAGACGATTTAGAAGCAGAAACGGAAGAAGTCTAATTTTAAGTTTAGTCTTTAGGTTGTATAGCATTTTATTTTTAATAATGCTTTTGAGTTCAAAGGGGAACATCTTTTTTTTTTTGTATACACACATAAATGATTTGATTTTTTTTTTTTTTATTAATTTTCTTTATACTTCAATTAAACAGTTGTCTCCTATAGTTATTTTAAGCTAAAAATCCAATCTTGAATGTAAAAGCATAAAAATGTATATGTATATAAATATGAATTGAAAAAAGAATACATAAGAAAGTGGCTGAAAACGCTATTTAACGTATGATTTGTGTAAAAAAAAAAGATATTTTGTTGTTAAAGACTGTTATAGATATTTAAGTTGGTCGAATAAAATGAAGAAAATATTGATTAATAATTATGAAAAACAAAAACACACATTTTTTCTTTAAAATTATATTGGAAAATATTGGAAAATACAATTTCAGTCGTGAAGAGAAGAGCATAGCGCAGCGGAGGTAAAGTAAAAAATCGAATTTCTTATTTGACAAAATTTTTGAAAATTCAGTTTCGAAGGCGTGGCTTTTAAATTGACAAATATGTATATGTAGTTCTCATACGCGTAGAATGAAGTGAGAAATGAAGAGCTCCTTTTAAAATTTAAAAAATGTGTATTAAAAACGACAAATCACAGACACAGATTTTTCGAAACGCTCGTGCTGTGCTTTATAGCGATAAATTATTAACGCAGGTGGTACACAATGGAGCACATACATACATATTTCATGGTGACAAATTTTTTTTATGAAAATTTATACTTAAAGTGAGTGCCTAGAATTTTTTCGAATAACCTAGCAGTAGATTTTGTCTTTGGATTGCTTCAAATTTGGTTGTAGAATAACAAAACTTTTATTTAAATTTTTTTTTTGTTTGTTGCATTTGAGTTATCTATTTTTTAGTTTTCTATTTTTAAATTAATAAAATTCCATTAGTTTTCCATTGAAAAATGCACCAAGCAACCAACAGGTTAAAAGTTATTTTTGGAAATTTTCCTAATTTTTAGCTTAAGCTATTTTTGTTTATATTATTTAATTATTAAAAAAGTAGTAATATTATTAAATTTTGTTTAACATGCATATTCAGTCAATAAATTTGTCTTCCTAAGTTGTAAAAACATAATAATTTTAGTTCTTCAAGCTTTAAAACTACACAGTTCCTTTATAAAGGTTTAATAATTTTATTATTTATTGTTTAAGTTTACATAAAATGCAAAATATAATACATATACATATATATATAACTTCGTGGTGAACATGAAAATAGCGTAAAGAAATCATACTTTTATTTTTAACTATTATCGTTTAATAAGTTTTATAATTTTAATATTAAATAGAAATAAAATCCATTTTTTTAAATAAAATTAAAGTTTACAATTTTTTTTAACTTTTTTTATTTAAAATTTTTATAAAAATTCTATGGTTTATTAAAATCTATTATATATATTTTTTCATATAATTTTATTAATTTTTTTGTGTTTGTATTACATAATACACTTTTTGAAATTTAAAATTTTTATAAAAATCATAATTGTCAAAATTATTTACTTTGTATTGCAAACTTACTTTGCGTTTGTACTACATTATACATTTTTTGATTTAAAATTTTTACAAAAGTTCTATAAATTATTAAAATTCATTATGTATTTATTTTTTATATTAATATAATAACTTTAAAATTTTTTTTAGTTCAAAATGTGTATAAAAGTGTAAAATAACTACAAATTATTAAAATTTATTATTTATTTATTTTGTATTTGAATTTTTTTTGGCAAAATTATATACTTTTTATTACTTAATAATTTTTAAAAAGTTTTTTTT